>LOJH01061437.1:0-10993 GCA_001685095.1 Ellobius talpinus
TACCAGACCTCTCCCAGTTTGCCATCCTCTATTTAAGTTTCAAGCCTTGGTTTCCAGCCCCTCCCTTCCTCTTCACTGAGTGGCTCCTAAGCTGTTGGGGTTCTGCTGTTCAGATCCAGGCTGGTTAGGGAGAGAAAGCCCAACCATCTTCTCTCCCCACCCTCTCCTCCCTGTGCTGTTACACAGTGTCATTGTTGATATTAAAAGGATATTCTCTCCAAATGGATGCTGGAATGGATACGTGAAGGGTGCAGTGTTGGGGTACATTAGATTGGCAAATAGGCGAAAGCTACCAAAGAACCAGGTGATGAAGAAGCGTTGAGCAGGAGCCTAATTCAAGGACTGGTCACCTACATCATAGACTGACTTCAGGGATGGAGGACAAAGTTTGAGCCCAGTCCCTACCTTTGTGCCTTTACTCAGTTTTCATGGTGCTGGGAGGGGCCTTGCCCAAGCAATAAAAGCAATTGCATAGGATTGTCATTCTAGATCATTCTCATTCATCCTGTGGTTCGAGACCCTTTGGTGTGGAATGGCCCTTTCACAAGGGTCACCCAGGGCCATCAGAAAACACATATTTATATTACAATTCACAACAGTAGCAAAATTACAGTTATGAAGTAGCAATGAAAATAATTTTATGGTTGGGGAATCACAACATGAGGAACCGTATTAAAGGGCCACAGCGTTAGGAAGGTTGAGAGTGACTGCTCTAGCTAGAGCTTGGAGCCTTCAGGTTTGGAGATCAAGGTGTTTAGTTAGTGAGCCCTGCTCCAGGCTGTCTCAGAAAGGGTGACCCAGGACATCTGATGAGGGCAATGGCAGGTAGAACTCTGGCCCTGTGTGAGGTGAGGCTCGGTTGCCAGGTGACTGTCCCAGGGCAACCTCCCACTGTCCCTGCCCGCTGTGCTCACTCAGCAATAGCCACCCTGATAGCGCTTATCCCCTTGCCACCATGTCGAGGCAGCTCAGCATGGACACCCTGCAGCAAAACTTCTGGAAGGAGGAATACCTCAGAGAGATGAAGTTACGCTCTGAATGGCACCGCAAGTATGGGACTCTGGTGAAGGCCAAACAGAGGGCTAAGGCCGCAGCTCGCCTGCCCCTCAAACTGCCCACCCTGCTGCCTAAGGCCCCGGACTCACCACCACCTGTCTCCAAAGCAACCCCTTCTAAGGCCCCCAGCCCTGTCCCAGAGGCTCCTTTACAGTCAGAAATGTACCCAGTACCACCTGACACCAAAGCCCTGCTCTATGAAGGCATCTCCCATGACTTGCAGGGACGCTACCAGTATCTCAACGCCCGAAAACTGGACCTGCCAGAGATGCGCTACCTGTTCCCCATCACCACCAGCTTCACATATGGCTGGCAGCTGGGTGAGCCCCACCCTCCCATACATGAGTCACCTCACAGACATGGAACTTGTGCCTTATGCTGGAGAACTGGCATCCTAGGGGAAGTTCAGATTGTGTAAACAGGGCAAGGAAATAGATCTAAGGGACAAGCCCTGTGAAATGAAGGGATCGTGGGGGCAGGGGGTGGGGCCATGTGCTTCAGGTTGGATTGTTAGCAAAGGTCAGTCTTGAGGCTTTTAAGGCCGAGGGTAAATGATGTGGGTAGGGCTTTGGATTTCATCCTCATTTGAGGAGAAGCTAGTGAGGGGTTTAAGCCGGGGATACTGGATTTGGGAAATTGAAGCATCTAGCAGATGAGCTAGGCATTTGTTTTGTGTTACCTTGGCAAGGGTAGGATTAGCAGAACAGAGATCAAGGATGTTTTGGACAAAACTCAGTGGAGCTCATTTATGGCTTCAGTGTGACAGGGACAGCAATCACTGGCAATGCACAGATTTCATTGTAGTCGCTGATTAGAAGAGACAGGGCTGGAGATGTGTGAAGATAGACCTGTGTTGGCCATGGTAGGCTCCGTACGTCACTGAGGGGAAGCATGGCCTTGAGGAGTTAGCTCAGAGGGAGTCATCTGGTGGGAAGGCAACCCACCTGAGCCTGCAGCCCCACCCCAGGCTGAAGGTAGATCATCAGCCAGGACAGAGACAGGAGGAGAAGCTCCGTGGGAAAGCGCTAAGGCCACAGGTGTCACTGCTTTGATGAGGACCCTTGAGTGTCCGTTTACTACCAGTCAGGAATTTCTAGGAAGTGTGTCCTGCTGCCTGGGTGTGCAAGAAATTGTGGATGGTTGGAGAGCAACACAATTACCTCATATTCCCCCCGCCCATACCTCACAAGTAAGGGGAACAGCTTCCCAACAAATGCAAGAGGAGGCCCCAGAAGGGGATGGGGTAGAAGGAAGTTCCATGTCTCCACAGTCCGTCCCTGTGACAATCATAACTAGAGACAAACTGACCTAGTGGCCCTGGCAGAATATCTTAGAACTCGGTTACCATGGCAGACAGCTGCAGGCCACACTGCCATCACTGCTGAGTCCAGTTGTCCACCACCCAGACGTATTTTCCTGTAGCCCTCACTCCTCGGAAGCCCCTTTCATTTATTCGCATGGAGTAGAACCGTGGGCAGAGTCCTAGGGATGTGTGGCAGGACTCCTGTACTCCAGAAACCCATTCGTAGAGTCTGACATCTCTTCCCAGGCCCCCCAACAAAGCAGGAATTGGTCTCCTGCAAGATGTGCCGCATTGAGTCGTTCTTCCGTAAGAATGGAGCCTTTGCACTACAGGACCCCCGGGACCTGGCCATCTGACCTTGGGCCAGGCAGTGACAGAGGAGCAGAAAGAGGAAATAATAGGATTCTGGTGGCGCTGCATTGCTGTGTGTGTGTGTGTGTGTTCTCCCTGGCCTTGATTCTTCCCTCGGAACCTTTCTGAAACTGCCTCACACTTGGGGTTGCCCTTTAGCTTTTTCCTTAGCCATCACGTCCATATCTCACCGCGACCCAGCATGGGCAGGAGCAGGCTGGGTGGTATGCGCACTATTCTCCAGGACTAGGCTTCACAGTGCCAGGGGACAGTAGCTCCTGGAAGTTCTGGGTGTTCCTGGGAAGACAGTGACTTGTCAATCAGATGTTAGGCAATTCCCTACCCGCCCCTCACCTGGCCCCGAGTGCCCGCGGCTACTGAGTCCTTCCTCGGTGCACTTGTTCCAGCCGCTCTCGCAAGGTGTGTCTCCATCCTGCCGCATCCTCCTAGGTGGCAAGAACTCAGCGGGCTGGTGCAGCCAGCAGGGTACCGTCCAGCGCCCGCCCCTCTCCCGCTGGACACCTTCGGAAGCCGCTGGCTGCTGCCCTCCCCTCCAGGGGCAGAACCGTGGTGACTGAGACACCTTTCCCCAGGTTCTTGCCTGTAGTGCCATCTGAGCTGCTCTGGGAGGGAGCCCCAGCGGGTGAACCCTGCTGTGATGGTTCCCAAGGATGCGGAGTCGTTCCAGGACCTGGGGAGGCGGCAATGAGCTGGGCTCGACCCTCCCATCGCCTCCACCACCGGCAGGCGGGGCCCTGGGACGCACCCGCAGCCTCTGATGCTCGCGCTCCTGCCGCCGCCGCTCCCTGGCTGCACCGTGCAGCTCCAGCAGCCGCTGCAGAGCCTCCTGCTCAGTGCAGGCCAGTGCCTCCTCCGTGCTCCCGGGCTCCGGCCATGCGGCCTTTGAGGATTTGGGGTCCCTAGGGCCTCTCTGCTCCCAGATTGAGCCAGGAGGCCTCTGGGGCTCCTGTTCCCCAAAGGCCGGTATCCCACCTTCTGGGCCTCGGAGCGGCGGCTGGGCAGGAGGCACCAGGACACAGGGAGGAGCCCACTCCCCTTCCTGGGTCAGCTGGGTGCTACTACCCGGGGGTCCTGGTATCTCGGTTTCCACACACTGGGGGATCGGTTTTCCTGGGAACCTGCAGAAACCCCTGGAATGGCCCTGAGGGTCGCCCTCTTCCTGGCGCCATACTGTCGCTTTTCCTCGGACTTCTGAATTACTGTCTTCCCCAAACTGAGGGGTTTTGAATTCCTGGCCCTGCTGAGACTGCTTCCTTTCTCTTTGACTATGAGGCGCCCCTTTGCCTAGTCCCGGAATTAACTCTCCGTTATACCCCGGCAGCGACTGCCCACCCTGACCCTGTGGTGTCTCCTCAGGGTGGTCCTGAGGAGAGTCTGCCAGCAGTGGCAGCGGTTCTGCGCTCTCATAGCTCAGGCCAGTGTCAAGCCCCTTGGGGGGATCATGAGATGCTGGCAAGCCCTGGGAAGCCAGGTCAGCCGGCTCTGGGGCTTCCTGGCCCAGCTTTCCCTCCTGTGGGCTTCTGAGAGTCTGTCCACCGGAACTCTGAACGTTTGGCTCTGCTTGACTCCTTTCTTCCATCTTGTCTGAGTCCTAGGAAGAAAAAAATATATTGGGCCCAAAAAGTTTGTGCTCTTCCCCCAGCGCCTTGCATAGCACACCACTGCCACCGCCACTACCCATTCACTCTTGCTGAACCCCAAGTGTGCTAAACCCATTTCATGTGGTGTAAAAGGTCTCAGCAATGGTCCCTCCTTCCTCTAGCTGTAGGAGGCAGCCACACCTCACCCCAGCAACCTTCTCCCTGGCACATTCCACCCCTGCTGCCCCCTGAGAGGGCCATTGCCCATGACCCTTTGACCCTTTCACCTTTAGCTCTGAGTTTCCTGGCTCCTTGAAGTTACTGCTGCCTGTGGGATGTAAGCAACCTACGAGGAAAAGTCAGACATTGACTAATGTCTAGGGCTATCCCGGCTCCTGAATTAGAATGCAGATGCCTGGGGTGGGCCCTGTGCATAGGTAAGGAAAGAGTCCCAGGAGTGGCGCTTCACAATCCACACACCTTCATTCCCACCGCCTGCCATGTGTGGCCTACCACGTGTTTCCTGTGTCCACAAACAGCCAACCCCAACTTCCTCATCATTTTAGCTCAAAGAGATCTGCACAGTTCCTTGTGTTCCAAGAACACTACAAGAAGGACCCATTTGCTAAGGTCCTCCTAGGACCCACACTTTGTTCAGGTTTGCTGGCTCAGGCCCACAGGAGACCCCTGACACACACACTGTGTGCCATACTTTCCCTGATATGAAGGAAAATCCTACTTTTTGTTTCTGGCAATAAAATCAAAGGAAATTTACAATGAAAATTTAAACCAGAGCCTGGCTTGAAACTGCCAAGTCTTCATAATTAACAAAAGAAATCCAAAAAGAGGGACATGCAGCTGTGGGAAAGAGAGCCTCTCTGCAGCCACGGAACTGAGGGTCCGCTTTTCATCTCTCCTAAACCCAGCTCCTTTGCAAGAAGACTGTTACATCTTTCTCTTGCAAGGAAAACAATATTCTCAGCAGTAACCACAGGGGTGTGTTTTCTATGGAAATACATGCAAATTCAAAGGGCTCTTTGAACTTACAAGATTCTTGGCTTTAGAAAATCGTTGCCAAAAGGTGGGGAAACAACCTCCTACCCTTTTCCTTCTGAGCCCCCCCAATCCCCAGGTAATATAGTGTAGAGACCACCCCATCCCCAGGTAATATAGTGTAGAGACCACACCACCCCAGGTAATATAGTGTAGAGACCACCCCACCCTCAGGTAATATAGTGTAGAGAGCACCCCACCCCCAGGTAATATAGTGTAGGGAGCACCCCACCCCCAGGTAATATAGTGTAGGGAGCACTCCCTCCAGATAATATAGTGTAGGGAGCACCCATCCCCAGGTAATATAGTGTAATTTGTATCCCTGTCTTTCCAAGAGGTAACATTCTTGTCAAAACTCTGTCAATCAAAAAATGAACCATTAGCACTCTTCCAAGTGGTAAAACAATTGAAAGCATATAGCTTTGAGAGATGCATTGCTTGACACATAATTTGAGAATCAATCAATACAGCAGCCTGGGGGAGGGGAGGCCAGGGCACCAAATCCTACCTGCACACTTCATATCTTATTCTCTCATAAGGCTGTGATCTCAAAGATTAGATCAAGTCCTCCCGTGTCTCCTGTATGGCACTGTGCTTGGCGTAAGGGTAGCAAATGGATAGTCTAGGATTGCTATTCTGTCCCTTCTTCCCTGTTCCTTCTTCAACTGCTGCTGCTTCCTGCCTTCAGAATCCCACTGGACACAGTGCCCGAGATAGCTGGTGCCAACTCAAAAACTGGCAATAAAACCTGCTTCTGTCGGACATGGTGGTGTACCTATAATCCTAGCACTTGTGAGGCTGAGGCAGGAGGATTGTGATCTGAACATCAGCCTGGATTATACACCAAGTTCCACGTTAAGATGGCCCATGCAAAGCTGGGCACTGGTGGTGCACACCCAGCACTTGGAAAGCAGATTGCTGAGTTCTAGGCCAGGTCCTGGTCTACAGAGTGAGTTCCAGGACAGTCAGAGCTACACAGGGAACCCTGTCTGGGCGTGGGCGAGAACAACAAAACAAAACAAAATGGTGACCTATATAGCAAGGTCCTGTCTCAAAAAACAAAATAAAATAAAAATAAATGAAAACCTAATTGCTGTCCCCAGCTAACTTGACACTCAGTGACAAGGTAAGCGATGAAGAATGACCCGGATGAGACTGTCCCTGCCTCCCAATCTAGTCTCGTTTACCAGCTCCAGGAGTGCTGGCTCCCTTGACTTCTGGAGATGCTCCTGTTGGTGTACCAATTGCCGTCTCTGCAGGCATGATGGGGTCCTCCAGTCTTGGGTCAGCATCGCTCCTGGCTTCACCCAGATCTGAGGCAGATAAAGGATCTGTGGCCTGTCTCCTGCAGGAGTTCAGCAGCTGCAGTGGGGAGCAGCCTGCCTGCTAAGACACCCTTGTCCTTTCAGGCTGCTAAGTAAGTCAAGTCGGAATTCAGGGAGCTCCTCTCCCCAACTCCTGCACCCAGTGGATCCTGGGAACTGAGGTGTCCTGCCAGGGACTGAGCAAGGGTCTAGAAGGAATTGGAGGCAGGAGGAGGGAAGGAGGACTGTGACAGGAAGTGGGTTCTCTGTCGCTGTGAGGCAGTAATGAGAATGCAGAATCCCTGGGAAGCAAGACTCACCCTTGAGGAGCTGATGGCTCTCACTCGGGGCTTCCCCAGCCTGGAGTGGAGGGTGCAGCTTGGAACTCTGCAGAGATTAAGTGAGCCCAGACTCACAGGGTGGCATTACCTGAGTAGGAAGGAAGCTTCCAGCAAGCCCTCGTGTCTCCCGCCCCCTGGCATTCATGCCCTTTGTGACAGTTCTTCCTCCAGCCTGGCTGAATTCTTCCTGAGTGGTCACTACTAGCAAACCTTCTGTTCCCACAGAGGGTGCCTCAGCCCTGAGAAGCCACTAACCTGATTCAGGGGTGCCATCCCCATTCTCAGCTCTGTTTTGAGGCCAGTCACCTAGTCAAAGGGTCAGGCCATGGCAAAGGCTGCTCAGCATCTCTGTCTCAGGGCCATGCTGGGCACCAGTACCTCTGCCCTCTTGGACCTGCCAGGTGGCATCCTTCCCTCTGGGCAGCCACATGGAAAGGCTTTGTGTATGGCCCACATTTGATTTCACCGGCCGGTTGTTACACCGGCTGGTTGTTAACTGTGCAGTCTTCAAGTTAGGAGCATATGGTATTTGTTGGGTTTGGTAGGAACCCTTTTGTCCCAGTGAATCCAGTGGTCCTCTCAATGTCTTTGAAGAAAGATCTAGAAGGATCTATTATTACCCACATTTATAGCTCAGCAACTGGAAGCTTAGAGTCCACAGGAAATCACAAAGCAGAAATTTGAATCTAGGCCTGTAAGTCCTCAAAGCCCATGCATTGCCCACTTCCCCTCACCCTCTAGACCACCTGGGTGATACATGGTGCCCCTACTCACCACACTCACCAGATGCTTGAAGTCCCCATCTAGATTCCTGCAGGATTGGTTGCACTGGTTCCATGCATGCTGAGTCTGGTCTCTCTGGCCATAGACCCTAGCCCAGGGGGGCCAGAAGAGGCCCAGCCCTACCCCAGTCAGCAGCTCCAAGTCCCAGAGAAGCTGCATGAGGATGGGAAGGCAGGAAATGAGGGGATCCACTCTGCCTTCTGCATCTGCTTCCCCCATGTGCCGGCCTATACCTTCTCCTGGGCCCGTAGGCTCTGCTCCATCTCCAGCAGCATCATGGGTAGCTCCAGCCCTGGGGGACTGTCCCAGCCCTCGTGTACCTGGAATGGGGATCATGGGTGTCAGGTCCCCATCTACTTGTCCCTTGGAAGCAGCCCTCAGCCTTCCGTACCTGCTCTATTGCAGTTTGGAGCTGGTCTAGACCTGCAGGGCGCTGGAAGAGAAGTTGGTGAAGGGTCAAGGCTTGCTTGAGGCTACAGGGGAATCTTGGACCCCCAGGGGTGGTTACCTGTGCCATGGAGAAGACAACAAGACAAATGTCCTCTTCCTCTTCTTTATCTGTATCTGCTACAAGGGCCTCAAGAGAGGTGGAGGAGAAGGAACAAAAGCTTGGATCTCAATAATGCAGGGCCCTGACACCTGAGCAGGGCCAGGCTGGGCAGGAGCCTCCCAGGGACACTAGGCTCACTCTCAGATAGGTTTCCTGGACTAGAGGTGGAATACAGAGCATGACACGAGAGACCTCAGCACACATGCCTATTTGGAACCCTAGTGAATATTTACGGATGCATTGTTCTAGTTTTCTGTATGTTGCTGTGGTAAAATGGTCCAACAAGAAGCAACGTAGTGGGGCTGCAGAGATGACTCAGCAGCTAAGAGCACTTTGCAGAAGATCCAGGTCAGGTCCCCATCATCCACATGGCAGCTCACAACCACCTGTCAAACCAGTTCCCAAGGATCCTCCACCCTCTTCTGGTCTCTGTAGTCACCAGGCATACATGCCCTAATAAACATGAGGCAAACACAGACACATAAAAGAAAAATAAATGCATCTTTAAAAAACAATTTAGGGGAGAGCAGTTACAGGTTACAGCCCAACACTGTGGGGAAGTCACAGTAACAGGAGATAGCTAGTCACATCGCATCTGTAGCCAAGAGCAGAGGAAAGAAATACATGCACTTAGCACTCAGCTAGCTTTCTCTACCTGCATACAGTCCAGGGTCCCCAACCAGGGAACAATGCCATGCATTTTCAGGCTGTGTCTTCCCACGGAGTTAAAGCAATCAAGACAGTACCCCACAGTCCTTCATTGCCACATCCTTCCCAGGTGCTTGTTGGTTGTGTTGAGATTAGAATTAACCATCGCATGAATACATCCATACCTACAAGAATTTCCCACCTGTGTGATCTGGTCACCAGGTAAGTATGCTATGTATGGATCATGGTGACAGCAGCAGCTCCTGGCAGCCTAACATGTCAGGACCCACACGCCTCTGCATGTGATTCTCTCTCACAGCTCCATGCTATGATCATCCTTTATCACACATCATAAGACTGGCAATGCTTCCCTCACTTGGAGGGACATGACAGACACACTCTGGGAAAGCATGAATCAGGGACAATCCAGGGACAATCAGTAAGAGGCGAGCCTGAGAGGAGGAGTCAGTCCAGCAAGAGCACAGCCTCTGCCCACCCACTAAACATTGTTCCGGCTCATCCCACCCGTGCCTCTTCCTTGCAGGACACATGCTGTTGCTGTCCTCATGTGACATAGGCAAACTACTGTAAGGAAAAGGACCAAATGCAGACAAAGGTCTACTCTACAGTTGGGATATCAACTATCCCCCCGAAACCTGTGTCAAAGGCTTGGTCCCCAGGCTGGCACTCCTGGGTGATGCTGTGATCTTTTAAGGGATGAAGTATTGTAGAAAATCCTTAGGTCATTGGCAATTGAAGCCTATTTTGGGACCCCTGCCCTGTCTTGTCTCTCTTTGTTTCCTGGCTCATGATGTAAGAAGTTTGCTCCAATGAATAATCCCTGCTGTTGCCACCTGCTCCCCTCACCAAAGGCCTAAAGCAACAGGGCAAGCCAATCTTGGATGGGAGCCCCCAGAATTATGAGACAAAACAAGCCTTTTCATTCATAAATTAAACACAGTGGCCATGTCGTTATGGTAATGGAAAACTGACTGGGATCTTGCCAGCCTGTGTTGTCTGAGCACTGTGGCTTTCTTGCAGCCTTGCCATCCCTGCCAGGGCAAACTTTTCTCTCTGGCCCCCAAATGAAAATGGCCTCTCTCATTTCAAAAGGCTGTGCTGGGAAGGTGGGTGGGCTCTCATTCAACTTAGCACTCTGCTGCCTAAGAAAATAACAAAGATCCCGGCTGCTTCCTTTCCTGAGCCATTGAGTCCTCACTTACACAGCTCATATATGGCAAAGAGGACTCAAATTCTGGACTATTTCTATTTTAAAACCCATGTTCCCTCCCCTACAGTGACATCTTGGCAAGCTGATTTTACTGACTACATGCCCACCTGATGCTGTGACTGCAAACACACACACACACACACACACAATGCCCACGTACATGACATGTTTCTAAGGTTACTCATATATGCACATGAAGCTGTATGTATTTGTGTTGTCTCTCTCTCCCTAGGCAATGAACCTCATGTCAGCAGTTCTTAGTGTGACCAAGAAGATAAAGCAGCTAGCACTGCCAAACCCAGAGGAAACAAGAAGACTTGGTTTGTGCCTCTTCTCAGAGGCTCTGCAGCCCCTGCAAGGTCCCACATGGATCCACAGAGGGTCTCACATAAGAGTCACAGGCAGTGGTGGTGCACTCCTTTAATCCCAGCCCTCGGGAGGCAGAGGCAGACAAATCTCTGAGTTCAAGGCCAGCCTTGTCTCCAGAATGAGTTCCAGGACAGCAAGGGCTACACAAAGAAACCCTTTCTCAAAAAACCACCACCAACAACAACAAAACAAAAACAATCAGTCATGCCTACCATACAGACTAGGCACAGGGCAGGGACCAAGGCACTTAAGTCATCCTTTCCATTTCAAAGTTTCCCAGACAGCACCAGGAAGTGGCTAGTTGGGGCAGCCCAGTCAACACACCAGTGCCATGAAGAAATACACACACGGGCTGGAGAGATGGCTCAGTGGTTAAGAGCATTGCCTGCTCTTCAAAGGTCCT
>LOJH01061439.1:0-10993 GCA_001685095.1 Ellobius talpinus
AGGCCATGACGTATCCGTATCTGATTGGTCTAGGTCTCTCCTGAGCATATGGGTCAGCATATAATTTGAGGCTGGATTGCGCCATACGTGATGACGCACGAGACGCCCATCGCGCCACTAGGGATGACTCACAAGACACCCAGGGGCAAGGAGAAGGCTTAACGCCAAATGGCGGCGGCAAGCGAGAACATGGCAGCGCTGCGGCGCCCTACATATAACCACCGTGCTGTGGTCTAACCTTCTGATGGGAAGAACGAAGGGATTGGAAAGGGGTTTGAGTGTTCCCAGAGTGTTTGAAACAGTTCCCTCTTTTGAACTGAGGTTTCCTCCCAGATAGACAAACAAAGTGGATTGTTTACTTGAGTTTTTGATTCTTTATAACAATGTTAAAATTGTTGTGGGTCCATTTCAGTCTTCTATATGTTTACTTTCATACCAAGGTTTTCACTGACTTCCACCACTTTATTTACCATGGCCTGCAGATCATTTGGATTTTCAGCAAGTAGTGTTGTATTGGCAGCAAAAGACAAGTTATAGAATCACACACCACCTATCTGCATGGCTATCTCCTCATCCTCCAGGGCTGTTGGTATTATTAGTTCCAGGAATATATTAAAGAATAGTAGTGAGAGGATACATCCTTGCAACACTCCTATAATTGTCTTAAACTGATCACTTAATTCTCCACAGACTTTGACTGATGAAAAGTTATCTTTGAAGGCATTTTCTAGTATTCTTATAATTTTCTCTGTGTACCCATATAACCTCTTTGTTTCCCAAAGTCTTTTCCTCCAAATGCTATCAAATGCCTTCCTGAAGTCAATGCAACAGACATTTAAGTCTTCTCCAAATTCTTTGTATTTTTTTGCCAGTTGTCTCAAAGTAAAGAGCTGATCAATTGTGCTCTTGTTAGCTCTGGGTCGGCACTGAGATTCTGCTAGAATTCCCTCTATTCTGCTCTTGATCAGTTGAAGGACAATTGAGGAGAAAATCTTGCTGCTATGCCAGAAGAAACTAATACTTCTGCAATTTGAGCAGTCCAACTTGCCCTTCTTGTGTATGGGAATTTTGACTGAGTACTTCCTTTCTGTTGGCATCACTTCATGTTCCCACATCTCTCTGAAGAGTTTGAGTAGTGCCTCAGCCCCTGAGCCCATTGTAGCCACCTCCATTTCCTCCACCATGATGTCATCCACTCCTTGGGCCTTCCTGCATTTCTCTTTCTTAATGGCTTCCTCTATCTCACTCCTGTCAATATTTAATATTTCTTCATCGTCTCTGGTGTTCAAGTGAGTGTCAAAGTGTTTCTCATTGTAGTCTATGCTGACAGCATTAGGGTCATTGTAAAGGGTATCAAAGTATTGTCTCCATCTTTGCTTTACTTTCCCAGATTCTTTTAGTAAATGACCTTGCCCACCTTTAATCACCCAATTCTGAGGAGCATATCTGGTAGTTATCCATCTGATAGCTTCGTAGACAAGATGTGTTTTATTATGAAATGTAGCCCATTTGACCTCTGCATAAACTTTGTATATGCAGCTCTCTATCCCTCTTCACCTTTCTTTTGACCTCACTACACACATAGTTGTGGTGGTCTGCTGCCTGCAGATTGCTTCTTCAATTGCTCCTCAGCTTTCTTCTTTCTTTTGCCAGGTTGATCTTCTCTGCAATGTCATTGATCTGGTGTTGCTCCTTTTACATAACCAAGTGTCTCTTTTAAAGCTTCCTGTATACCTCTTTTGATTTTTTCCCATTCAATTTTTATATTTGTAAAGGGTTTTTTAATGGTTTCCCCTCATCTTTATTTCAACAATTCTTTTGTACTCTCTCCATATAGCTGGGTTCAACAGTTGTTTATGATCGGTCTTCCAGTTCTTTTTGCCTGGTATGACTCTTCTAAGTTTCAGTTGAATGTTGGCCATGAGAAGTTGGTGATCTGGCCCTAGGTCAGCATTAGGAAATGATCAGCTGTTTCAGATTCTAGATAAGTTTCCTGTTGACCAGATTATAGTCAATTTGGCTGTAGGTTTGTTTGTCAAGGGATTTCCATGTCAAGCATCTTGATAGTTTGGCCTGCTTAAATTTTGTGTTGGATATGTACAAATCATTTCTACAGCAGAGGTCAAACAGTTATTCCCCTCTATCATTCCTTTGTCTGAGTTCATATGTTCCCAGGACACTATAGTCCGTTCTTTCTCAGATCCCATTTTTGCAATGAAGTCACCCATAACAATTAGTATTTCTTTCAACACAGTCCATGAAACCCAATATAGACAAGTTCAAGAAACCCAATATGGGTTATCAAAGTGTTGTAATATTTAGCATTTTCAATAAACTTATATAACAGCTAACTGTGTGCAACTTCATAGGTAATATATCTGACCAAATAATCTGGCAGGAGAAAAATGCCACTTTATTTCATATTTATTTATAATTTCTTTCAGTTTTTTTCTTTGTAGCCTTAACAGACTTGAATAATTTGTTGCAATTTATATTTTCCTTATATCCTTCCTTTGTTATGCTGGATGATATCTTTTTCTCAATTTGTGTCTAGAAACATTTGTAGGTAGCTGATTTTTTACTTCTATAGCTGAGAAATGCCTGGGTTAGCTCTGTTAAAGACTGCAGCTGAGGTTTGCCTCTCCAACTTGTACCAGTTTTACGCTAAACTTGAATGGGAGCAGACACTTGGAAAATTGACTTCTCCTGGAGAAAATGGAAGCTACCAGAGTAGTGAGTAGAAACACGTGGTCTCTTACAAGGTCACATAACTTCACCTCCATCCACATTCTAAAGCTCATATCAAACTCCTGAACTATTTCAAACTTAATGGGATGATGAATTTCCTGATATTATGGATTTGAGGGGGAAAATAACTAACAATACATTCTAGTTAAAGCTCAATTCAGAGTTTATGGCCCAAGATATAATTATGAAGCACTGTGTAGTTTGCCTTATTTTGTTTGAATGCTTCATCCCAGAGAGGTAATCATGGAGTTCATAGAAGGTTTCACGATGCAAGGACAAGTGAGTGATTCAGACTCTTTAGGTATGTGCTGAAGGGCTTTCCCTCAGCTCTCTTCTGAGTTCCCTGCTGTAGATGAACAGATACTCTTTTCTACCCAATCTCAGTCTCTGACAACTGTTTCTCCTACACAGACCTGAAAACAATGCACTCCATCTGAAACACACTGCAACCTCTAACTGCAAACTCAGACTTCCACTGATTTATATGTTATAGTACCAAAATACTAACACATTATAGCACAATGAGTATTTAAAGATAATACTGCACTATATTTCTCTTCTCATCAAATAACAGTTTATAAGTCTTGAAACCATATCATATATACTGTTGCTTGAAAAATTTATCCTTGTTTAAAAAATAATGACTAATAATGAAAACTCGATTTGACTGGTAATTAGGGAAGTAAATATTGAGGTAAAAGAACAATACAGTTTTCATCCTTTAAAGATTAATAAATGAATACAATGCCAAATAAGGGTGATTTGAATTTAAAGGTGTTGATAGTATGTCCAAAGACACTTTAATTTTATTTTAAATTATAATGGAAAATGAACAATATGTTTTTTCAAAGCTGTTGAATTATCAAGCACATAACTTTTGGTACTAATATATACATACATATATATGTGTATATATATATATATATAAATAAAACTTAAAGACAGTTTCAACTATTTTTGTGGTTATTATAATCAAATTTTATCTTGAGTTTAATATGAGGCATTTACATTTTCTGCAAACTCTTCAAGTTTATTCTGAAATCCTATTAATGGGAGTCCTGTGTGTTTTTTTTCCCACAGGTCCGTCCTCTTTGATACACTCTTCTCTTTTTTGGCTATCTCATTCCTAGAATTTTTCCCTAGGCAAGAGAAGAGTGGTATCTATAGATCATCAATCTAATTTCCTTGATTTATCACAAGATTGAAGCCGGGTGGAAAGGATGTTCATATAATTCATCTCTGATTTGGATGTGCTCATCATTTCACATTACATATGATTATGTCAAATTTCTTGTGACTTCGAGGGGAGCTCATATGGAAACCCAATGCTTATGTTAGAACAAGCTGCAGTGACCCCCAGTGAAACTGATTACAATCTTCAGCATGGTTCAGGCCGGAAAGCAGATTTTATCTGACATCTTTTATATATACTTTTTATCTAGTTTAGAAACAAAAAAAATGTTCTCTTGAATTATTGCAAAATTCTAACTATTGGTCTTGATAACCAATATATGTTTTCTGTATAATGGCATCTGGAGTCTAAGTTCCCATAGGAGAATAGTTATATCCAGTGTGAATAATGAATAATGATTTGGCTGCAATTAGAAAGACATAGATAGAAGACAGAGAAGCTGGAAAGTCACCTAAACAGTATACAGTTCTACGTCTCTCAAAGGTTTGGTCTCAATTTCCAGACCTAGGAAAAGCTTGCCTTAACCAGCTTATCTGGCAGATATGTGGCAACCCCAGCTTTCTGGCAGCTATAGTAGTCAGGAACACTGGTTAAGCCAGCTTGGGATATGGAGAAATTTTTTCACAGATGCGTAATTAATAAATGTGTTGAGATGTATGTAAAGGAATAGAAAACAATAATCATAACTTACGGTTGATTCTGATGCCACCCTTATCAAGATAAATTTATCCACATTTTAAAATGTCCATATTGTATTATTACAATTTGACTAAAACATATATCTACAGAAATAAATATGGTGGTTTCTATAAACAAAGCCTTAGGTCACAGTCATCTGGTGACAGAGTAAGTGAAAAGTCAAATTGTAAATTTAGTCACACATCTTTGAGAAGACTCGGTTGCTCCACAAATGCCAACTGGCCCAGTATGAAGCAGTCAGCTGTCTAACATACTTCAGAAAGTAGATGAGATACATGTTTTAATATAACTGCAAATATTCTATTTTATGGAAGAAAGTCTCAGCCCCAAATTTACAATATATTCAAAATTTGAAAGGAAATGATGAATATTTTACAGATTTCAATAAACTTAAAGGTTAGAAGTTACAATTCTGCTTTCAAATGTCTTTATATGAGCAAAATTGCAATTGAAAATGATAATTGCACTTTTCAAATATCAATATAATTTCAAACTTTAAAAAAAATTAAACACATTTCTCACTCATTATTTGTGCTTTAGGCATAGTGCTGTTCATATTCTAATTAGTCATTATCCTGTACTTTCTAATTACCTCAATTTTAAACCATTAAAAATTAGAAGCTCAAAATTCAAATGGTACTAGCATTGAATTAGCTACAAAAATGAGGAGAGAATTAGATTCAATACTGAAAAATTTCTATTGTTTTCAAATGTCATTTTTTCATTAAGTGAATTTTATTTTATATCATCAGAAAATGCCACTGCCAGTAATTTTGGTAGTAAATTGAAAGATCTAATTACTGAGGGGAAAGATCAACTGATTAACAAGATGATATTTCAAAGACCTCCATTCCATCTAATGACACATAACTATAAAATATTAACACATTTTACAGCCTACATATCCCAGAACAACTTTTAGGTTCTAAGTGAATGATTACCGATAAATAACCTGTGGGATTTCCCAGGCAACCTTCACTCGAGTCATCATTTTCTAAGGCACAGCGGTGATTGTTAGAAATCTCACTGAATCAAAAATATCCATAAACATAAATTTTAAGGTCTTCGGTTCTGACCCAAATGATCCCCATTTCAACTAAACTATGCAAAGAACAGTATTCTTAGGCAGGTGAAGAGAGGAGCATGTGATGTGTTACAACTGACAGCTGGGACTAGGGTAACGGGTTGACCTCTACCTACTCTAGGGTAGATGCAAAATATACATTGTCAAGCTCATATAAATATTTTTCCTGAAAAATTGTAAAACTAATTCTACATTGAGAGGACTCAAAGCCAGGGAGTTTGTATTAGGATATTGGGAAGAAAAGGTAATTTTAATGCAAATGGACACAGTCATATGTTTAGGTAAAGATAGGAAATCTATACAATAATATTTGGGATGAATTTAGAGGAGAGCAGCTTTTCACATGAGAGGACCAGGTATGATCAACAAAAACATAGTTCTGCAAAGCACTTTAGAGAAAAAACACCCAGTCATGAAACTAATGTTTTATGCCTTTGTGTTCATTTTCAGAGCAACCATGAAATCTCCCACGCCATGAGGGCATGCAGGTCTACAAAGGCAACAAGCATTTGACAGATGTCATTTTATGGAAGCAATGTGTATCTTCCTAGAGTGTTGACAAGAAAGCCAGTAGATTTTATCAGGCCCAAACATGCAACTGCACCGGGAAAAAGTGCTCAGTTTTTGCAGCACAGGTTTGAAAAGTTAGAGAAAGCCTGAATTAAAGTTTTGCCTATAGATTCTCTAGTTGCTGAACATGCCCATGATGGGTCCTGAACTTAGAGACTGACCCACACAATAGCTGTGCTGATCAAATGAGATTCCATTAAATTTACTTGAGTGAAATATTCATAAACCAGAAGAGAGTAAATAATAGTCAATGGGGCAAGATAGAGGAGAAGTTTAGAGAGTGAATATGGTTAAAATATATGGCAAAATATTCTCATAGAACAAATGAAAATAAGAAGAAAACTTTGAAAAAAATGGAAAGCTGCTGCTGGAAAAGAAAGTGAAAAAGAATCAGATAAATATAAATCCAAAATAAAATAATACAAATAAAGTGAAAGCAAATAGGCTGAGTATGGTGCAGCACATCTGTAACCTCAAATGTAGAAAGCACAGAAGAAAGATGCTGGGACCCTAAGGCCACAAAGTTCTAGGTGTACCAGGTCCATATAGTAAGACCCTATGTCATGAAAACAGTAAACCATCAATAAATATAATTGAAAGAGATGGACAGGAGTCTGTAATTCATTAATAAATTTTAAATTAGTTTCTAGTAATTAGACCATCAAAACAAATCCGCATGTAAGAAGTTAACTCCTACTATGAATTAAAGCTACATACGTTCTCTACACATTGGGACAAGACCAAATGATGAGGTAAGTGATTAATAATAATATGAATAATAAGCAGTTGCTTATGTCTGATTTTAAATTTTCAGACATAGGTATGGAGTTGAAGCTGATGGAGAGTGATACAGTTTAGTGAAACATCCCGTACCTGCTTATGACTCCAAAACAGGAGGCGTGATAGGACTGTGGCAATGCCCCGGTGACCGGCGGTCTCCTTTGCAGAAGAGGTATTGGTGGTTGATTTTACCTGGTCAAGTCTATAGACCCAATAATAAAGCATCTAAATAGTAATGGTTGATATAGAGATAGAAGAAATATTTCACTTCACTGCATTTATCAGTATATGTTCTACACTGCTGATGTTCATTGGAGAGAACAAATAAGACCAATAGACATCTGTGGTTCCTTTTACACCACCAAGGAATTTGTAAACTACAAATGGCAAGAATTGGGGAAGGTATTTACCTTGAACTTCTTGATGTATAATATTGTAAGACAAAGAAACTAAAGAATCAATGTTTTTTTCTTTGATGAGCCAGATTGTCTGTGAATATTCTCTTCCAGATAGACTTGAACTCACCAAGTGAGAAGTAATGCTGTATTCATCTTATCTTTAATACTCACCACAGTATTTTGTGTTTGAAGATGTAATTAATGCTCATTAGTCATGAATTTTGTTTTTGAGAATTTGCTTCCTGAATGCATTTTGTTTATAACTCCCAAATCAGTATTCATAGTGACTTTATGGTAATGTGAAGACAAGCATGTGTACAGAAGGTGGATTATATGTCATACTCAACAAGTTCTGCCCCAGCCAACACCGAACACACAGATGGTTAGCCTTCGCATTGCAGTCTTCAAATCATACAGCTGCATGTTCCTTTTGTCACATATTTAATGCTGGGCTTTTGCACTCATTTAGTTTTGTCAGTGAAGTTTGTTTTGAAGTATTACCCAAGCAGAGTGCTAAAGTTTTGTCTAGTATCTTTAAGTTCAAGAAAGAGGTCATGAGCCTTATAGAGTTAGGCTGTGATCAATCAGCTTTTCTGAGGCATGGCTTATCATGTTGTTGTCTGAGAAATTAATACTAATGAGTCAAAAAATATCTACCAAACAGGATGTCTTTATACAGAAATCATCTATTAGACAAAGTTTTATATTGATCAGCTAATAAAAACGCTATAGCTAGGACTTGCAGGAATCTACCACAACAGATCCCTCAGAAGCAATGATTCAGGACTTGCTAGTCCAGTATACAGTGGTTTTACAGAACATAATTAGCATGAATAAGGAGCATACTATATATATTTTCAAAGGTATATGTGTTATTCTTACTCTAAATGACTATTCAGATAGTTACGGGACTATTGCTAAATGGGATGATCAGGAGTTCAAGGTCAATCAAAGCTCTATAGACTGTCTCAAGGAACTAAAGAAACAAAAACAATATTTGTGCTCACTGATTTTGCATAACTGCAATTTTATGCCATTTGAGAACATATGGTCACCTTGCCATTAAATTGATTTGGATATTTAGGTATTCAAAAGCTGAAGACTCAGAGTTTAATCTGTGGCTCTATCAGTTGAATTTCAAATAATATGCTTTTGCTGCAAATTAGCCTCCCTCAGTTTGAAATGATGTCCTCATTTAAGGAAATAATTGCCTCCTGGAGTTCTTGTGAGAGCCAAAGGAGCTAGAGTGAAGGGGACATTTTCTGAACTCTAAAATTCAGCATCTCATCCATTGAGATAAGTTATCTATTGAGATAAATTAAAGTGAACGCTATTACTTTGAACATTACACTGAGATTTTAAACAGCACTGACTAGAAAGCTACAATTTTTTCAAAGTCATCACAGGTACGGCTCTAAGACAAATACAAAAATTATAAGGCTTTTGTTCTCCATAGACCATTTTGCTTACTTAGATGTGCCTTCCCCTAAAATATTAAAGATAACAAATTACACAGGGAGAGACACACTAAGCAAAAATGGACAAAACCATTAAAATGATTCCAGAAAGGTACTTGGAAGATAGAAACAATTAGATCCTAACAGCAAGAAGAGCTCCTTCAAAGAAACAATGTTGGCCATAGCTTCCTCAGTCACTCTGATATGTCTTGAGTCTTCATTTTGTTTTGCAGTTAAACCACATAGAGAGCAGGGAAAATCAAGAGAAAAGATTTGTATTTTGCCATCTTTCTTCCTTGGTTTAAATTTACAAAAAATTACAATGCAAAATATTCCTAAGAAACATTGCTTTTTAAAAAAATATTACCTAGAGATAAGTTCTTTTTTTAAAGATAGGGTGCAGGACATTTTCAAATAGAGATCATTCCAAAATACAGTTTTGTAATTTATGCAATTTTGCAGAGAAAAAAATCCTCACAAACAACCAAACAAAACAGTACCTGCTACTAGTCGTCTTTATGAGATTTAATAATGCTTTTCAGATGTGACATGATCTGTATTTACCCTAATTACCGACTGCTGTGATTACACAAATCATGCATATGCATACTGATTTACTTAGGATTATGATCAAACAAATAGTTATCTTTGCCCTACCTGCTATAGAGAAGGGTGAGTTGCTGCAGTTTGTGAGAAGACTGAGTCAAACCTCAAGTGTGATGACCTGCATCAAGAAGTCGGGATGCAGAAAAGAAGCACACATATTTTACTTATGTTGAGCATAAATTATTGTGTATTCTCTACTCACACAGATGAAATCCACAGAATTTGAGGTTCATGTGAAGAAATTACATTCTGAAAGAAAACATCAGTTCTTGCCTGATAGTATCTTTCTGAAGCAGATTCCATGTACTTGGTTCTCTCTTCCTCTAACTCATCTCCATTGTGATCAAACAGGTCATGAATGAGAAATGATATCGATTCTGAATGATTATCAGTTATATAAAAATCATAAGAATGGAAAATAAAGTATGTGCTAATGATACGGGCTGATGGAACATGACTGGTGATGATAGACAGTAAATGACAAAAGGCTTGAGGAAAAGGTCGCCGCATAGGAATCAGGAACTACAAACCAGTTCTGGGGAACACAGCAGGCACCCAAAGCACCCACTGCATTTTTAGAGGGGGTTAGTGCTTGCTAGTTACAAGGACAGGGTGTTCTTTTAGAAATTTCTTCCTTGTAGTTTAAGGGGACTTTTTCTTAACTCAATTACTTAAACACTCTGGTTTCTCATTTTCTGGTTTAAGTTTAATTCTGCTTGGTTTCTGAACAAAGGAAAATTTAGGATTTTTCAGTAGTAGGGTATATACATCAACAAAGATTTTGTCAAATATCAAATGTGGAAAACTTTTACCACTGGAACATCCCATGGCATTTGTTATGTCATTCATTGGGGTAAAATTTCATGCCCTCACACTTTACAAAATATTTACAATCATAGCCCTGTCAAGAAAAAAAAGATTTGTCTGTTCTGTTGCACGTTTATTGTATCAACAAAACCATGTATATTATGTAATTATCACATTACAGAAAGAGATTCTGACTATAAAATTCTGTATCTTTAGTTTCTGAGATCTGTTTTCTTTATTTACTTAACAGGCATATTCGTGGAATGAAAAGGACATGTATTGTAGTTAAAGCTGATTAGAATTTTGGATTATTGCCTATCATTTGTGAAGATGTATGATGTTTAGGAATGTTATGTTCATGTTGTCCAAGTACTGAGACTTGGCAAAGAATATAGCTTTTTAGTTTTTGTCTGTGCAATAGCAAAGATATATTTCTGTGCAAACATGTGTCAGTTTTTTTTAGATAAAATGGACCTGAACATTGACTACAAGGTAATGTAGGTCTTTCTTTCCTTGTTATACTTCCAGCTTTATATTCATCTCAATAAAATTTTGGATATATGTGTGATATTTATTGGGACTGGGACAAAAGAAAAGACAGAGTTTCATTCCTAAAGGTAATTGGTTGATTTTTCATTATTTATTTATTTAT
>LOJH01061444.1:0-10992 GCA_001685095.1 Ellobius talpinus
GTAAACACGGGGGACACAGTTTAACAATGCAACTTGTAATGACTGTTTTCTCTTTCCTTAACCTACTAATAGTTTGTGGATCTGATAAGAAAGGGTAGGTGGTGGAGAAAAACTCTGTGTTGGGCTTAATCAGTCACTACATCCAAACCCTAACAGGTCACCCTAGTGACCGGGAGCATTCGTATAAGAAAAGCATTGTATGTGACTCTGTGCGGTCCCCCAAGATGCCACCCTACCCCAATCATAGTGAATCTTCTGCTTAGGACACCAAAGATAAGAACTAGATACTACCCTCCTTTGTGTATAATCTTGTAGACACTTACTTGATGATTTTCTTTTTTTACTTTTTAATTCTAAATAAGATAAAATGCTGGTGTAGCAAACCAGAGTAGGTTATGCTCATTTTTCAAAAAGGGAAGTAAACAAATAATAAATGTTGGCTCCTGTGGTTACGGGCTCGCACACATCAGCGGGAGTGATGCACCCACAAGCATTCTTTCCCTCTTAGGGAGATGTCCACAGCCAAAAGCCACTTAGCAGTAAGCGACACTTGTCAGTAAAGGACACGTGTCAGCCTCGAAGCATCCTAGACAAGTTAAAGTTGTCCTTTTTTGGAATTTAATGAAAAAGTACCATGCCTGATGAACTCACCCAAGTGATGAGGTGAGAGGAGCAAAACAGAAATTTATTTCACTACATAGTTAAAGGACAATATTTTTGAAAAGCAAAAAAGCTCTCGCTCGCTCTCCACCTTTCCCTCCCCCTCCCTTGCCTCTCTGTCCTCTCTCTTTTCTCTTGTTCTTCCTTGTGTACAGTTTCCGTGAAAGACCGCAGTGCCATTACCTCAAACGAAGCCTGTGTGTTACTTCAAGTAATCCATTTGTTTTGACACAGACGGTCGACTGAGGTGCATTAACTCGGTTCGGTCTGCCGTCTCTGCATTCAAGCTGCACTTTTAGCCAGAGATGCAATGATCCCCACTACTCACTACTACCTCTGAATGCTACAGTGAACGTACAGTCCTGCACTTGTTACACGCTGCTAGGCACGAGCCCTGCAAGACAGAAAAGCACTAACGGGACAGGCAGTTCCATCACCCACAGTTCCCTGTCATTCTTGTCGAAGACACACTCTTACTCTGTCTCAGCGTGGCTATGCATGTTTCTGTGATTTTTTTTAATTAAAATTTTACAAATGCTTGTTGCAGCTTCCCTGCTAGATTGCTACATTAATTTGAAACACTTTTACCCAAGTCACTCCTAGTTCTTAAGGATAATTTTCCTCAGTGACACCCCATCGTATCACACACACACACACGTGCGCGCATGAACACACAAGTACACACGCATGCACACACAAGTACACATGCAATTTGTCTGTAATGTTCAAATATCACTACCAGTCTGTACCTCAAACGAAATGTTAAAAGAAATGGATGAATTGACTTGCAAGGACCTACCTCCAGACTTCAAAAGGAACAAACCTGTAGCCTACAGCATTCTTTCTCTTCCTCCGATGTTTGAAATAGTTCAAACTTCACCTAGCCCTCATCAAAACTATTTTTTTGTAAAATAGACACTTGATAGAAAAGAACGTTTTTTACATACTTTTGCAAAAAAAATGAATGAATACATCAAGCCAACATCAAAGAAACTTGAAACTTTGTAGGTGATCTACAAACAGTTCCGCTTGTGCCTAATGCAATCAGAGAATAAAATAGGTTTTTAAGATTAGTTGAGTATAAGAATAATGCTTGACGGATATTTTCATGTATGTTACACAATGTGAGTTTTGTAAAATGTCTCAAGCAGATTTATTTTGAACGCTTCTTGTGTAGAATTGTTGTGCCTTTCTTTCCTCCTAAGTGCGCTGACTTTTCTCACGGTGTTATCCACTGGGCCAGGAAGTAGTTTCCCATGAAGGCTTGTGTCAGTGTGACTCTCAGTACTGAAGCCAAATGAAACAAACACACAAAACCGTGTCTCTCTTGGAGCCATTTCAGGGAGGTCATTTCAGAGCCATATACCTTTCTGAGACCGGCAGGTCGCTCACTGTGGTGCCTCACGGAAGGAGCTATGGAGAGACTTAAAACTCAACATGACCATTCACTGCGTATTAAATAAGCAAATCAACAGTGGCTCATAAAATCCCATCCCCATGCCTTCAGATGGGTCTCTTAGAAACCTCATTGGCCAGCTCCTAAAAACTGCAGCAGCTCCTCATGTTGGCCAGGCTCGGCACACCGAGCAATTTTCATCTCTAATGAAGTTACTCTCTATTTCCTGTATGTTGTACAATCAAAACAAGCTACTACCTCTAAAGTCCCAGTATACCTCATTTTTCATACTGAAAAAAAGAAAAGAAAAAAAGGCTTGTGTCCAATGGAACAGTGAGAACATCATAAAATTTTTATATATATAGTTTATTTTTGTGGGAGATAAATTTTATAAGACTGTTTTTTACTGTTGTTGGTCACAGCTAAGTAAGACTGGACATCTGAGTTCTCTGCCATTTCTGCAACTTAGGCATGTTCGCAGGAGAAACGTATCAAGACAGTTAACCGCAGCCAACTCTCCCTGTTCCTGTGCGCATCCTCTCGCTTCACTCTCTGTCCTCATGTAGAATCGTTGCCTGTGATTGTACTTTGATGGCTTGCTTGTGGGAATGCTTCTCTAGTGGATTATCACTGACTTTCTGCACAATAAACATAACAGCCTCTGTGGTCCCCATGTGTTTGGATTCCTGTTCTTTGTCGCAGTTCCGTTACGTGAACAAGTAAGTTTAATAAACCTGGGCATGATGGGAGAGATCTGCAGCCCGTCCGGTTTACCCTGGAATGTATGCCATGGAGTGTGATTTAAAATACAGTTCTCTTACACCACCATATGCCCGAACTTACCTGAACTGGCCTGACCTTGAATTCCACAGGAAGCCAGCTGAGAAAGAATGGATCGGGATAGGCTCTACTTTAAAACCACACAGTCTCAGGACTAGTGCCTACAAGATTTGTTTTGAGAAACAGCGGGGGGCCAGGGACATGGCTCAGTCAATAAAATTTGGCCTCTCAAGTATGAGGACCCAAGTTTGGATCCCCAGAACCCACATAAAAAGCTGGACCTTTGGGCTGGAAGGATGTCTCAGCAGTTAAAAGCACTTTCTGCTCTCGCAGAGAGCCTGGATTCAGCTTCCAGAACCCACGTGGTAGCTCACCACCATCTGTTAACTTCAATTCTAGGGGATCTAATATCATTTTCTGCCCCCCTCTGGCTCCAGGCATGCACATGGTACACATACATACATGCAGGAAAACATACACACATAACATTTTAAAAATTAACTTTGAAAAAGCTGAGCACAGTAGTGCACACCGGAAAAGCCAACCTGGGGGTAGAAAGTGGGGTCACAGAGGCAGGCCATTCAGTGGAGCTCACCAACAAGCCCACCTATCCAAGCAGTGAGCTTCAGAACCCTGTCTCAAGAAAATAATGCTGAGGGACTGGGGAGATGTTTCACAAGTTAGCGGATTCAGCTGGCTTCTCTTTCAGAGGAGTGGGATTCAATCTCCAACCCCCACATGGCTGCTTATAATCATCTGTAACTCCAGCTCCAAGAGATCTGGCGCCATTTTCTGGCCTCTTTGGGCACCAGGCGTGTAAGTGGCACACAGATACACATGCAGACCAAACATAAAATCACTCTTAATGTTGAAATAGAGCAAGTAACTAAGTAACATGGTGAACAGTAATAGAGAGAGACCCCTGGCATGCACCTTGGGCCTCTACGTGCATGCACGAGTGCACACACATTTTCACACATATGCACAGATACACCACCATATACACACCCCACCCCACCCACACCGAATAGTAATAAAAGAGAAAAGGAAGTAGAAAATCAACTATCTTTGAAGTGCCATTTAGAGAAATGTACAGAGGTTTAGGGACATAACTAGGAAACAAAAGCAGCTAAAGTCTCCCATGATCGTTCCTTGATTCTATTAAAACCATTAGCAGGTTAATAGACCCAGAATGGCCCCATGATGGTCAAGGTCATCTCTACATTTCATTCTGAGTTTTGTTTTTTGTTGTTTTGTTTTTTGAAAGCTAAAGCCTCCAGTTTGTGCTACAACTGTGATTACTACATTCTTTCTTCATTTAGCGCCTTCAAAAGGAAAGCACAATGAAAACACATTTTTGACAGTTTTATTGAAGAAACCTAAGTTTATATATAAATTCATGGATCATGTCCTAAAGAAATCAGCCAGTGCAGTTAAGTGACAGTGGAGTTCTCATGTGCACTTGATGTTGTTTGGAGCGATAAAGGTAAGTGGACTCTACCCTTGCCCACAGTGTCAAGAGTACTGATAAAGGGGCAGATTCCAAGAAGACTGATGGTGCTCTGAAAACTGGGCGCATCCTGCACTTTCTACCAGTACTGAGAACAAACTGTCTTTAGCCCTGTCAGAAGAATGTAAGGTTCCCAGCACAGAGGGCTCCTGGGGCAGCACAATGACTTACAGACCATGGGCGTATAACAACCTAGGAGTGTAGATATATGGAGAAGGTGTAGTTTTAATAGCGCCAAGAGGGCTCAGCTATTCTGTGAATTCAGACATGGTTAGGTGGTTTAGAAGCACAAGGAAAATAAAAACAGAATAACAACAAGAGCAGAAACTGAGTGGTTCTCCAGCCAGGATGTGCCTAGGATGCAAGCCAGTCCATGATAAAGCTTCATGGACCTGGGAGAAGAAGAAGAAGCCCATGTGGAAAGAGCAAGGCGAGCCATGAACTGCTTCTCAAGGCTCATGACATGGCTACTCACTAAGACTAAGTAAGGTTATCCTTGAGCAATTACTCTTGAGATTTCGGAAGTCCGGCCTCAAAGTGAGGAAGAAGCCCTTTAGCCAGGATCATTCTGAAATGTGAATACGCCAAGGGATGATGACCAATGGCAGAGGTTACATTTCCTGTCTAAGCTTAGCTGTCCTGAACTAGGAGGGGCGTGACTGTATTCGTGAGCCCCTGCCTCCGTCTGTCCTAAGCAGGCTATGTCTTCGTTGCTCTGCTCTTACCCCACAGCCAGTTATGGCCTATGAGAAAATGCCTCATATGGGTGTTGAAATCTTGTCTTACTCCTCTGAACCTGACTCAACACAGCGATGAACTGCTTCCACCTACCCCTTAGTACAACTGAGGCTTTGCCTTCCTTAAATCAGCTCTCCCAGGGCCCCAGTTCATTCCCAAACCTGTGGCTGAGCCCACATTACCTATTCATCCATCCTTCTTCCTCCTCTTACCTCATCACCGACCTCCTCACTCAGATTTGGTCTGTCCCATGGCTTCACTTGTCTTAGACTAAACATATATTCTTGGAAACATAAAATAGCAATCCTCAAGAATAGTGAACTGCCAGAGCCCAGATCATGGAAGAAGAAAGCTGCCGTGGGAGAAGGGTAACTAGAGACCCAGTGTGATGCTGACCCTGAGAACCTAGAAAGATGGGAGGGAACAGGAGCCTTCTACACTAGTTGCGATTTCAGCTCCTGTCCAGCCAGGATGCATCCCTGATTGGGGACAGCTGCATGTCGAGCTGCGCCAGGCAGGACTGAAGTTGGGGAGCTGTCATTAAGTGTCATTGTGCCAATTCATGCTCTGAGCAAGGCATGGGGTTCAATTCCTTTCCAAAAAGGTGGTGACAGAAGTCTAAGGACATTGGTCAAATCACCCCTTTACACCATATGATGGCAAATGTTTGTTTTGAAAATTAACAAAGTCGATGCCAGTAAAACACTCCTAAGAACCAGTATTAGCTAGTATTTGTTATCCTCCTGGTGCCTGTGTAAGCCTAAAGCTTGTCTTTTTCCTTAGCTGTCAGTCATCACTGACCTTGGCATGCAGAGACACCCAAGATCATGATCAGGACATGCAAGGTTTTCAAGCACCATTCAGCTTGCGCACTGCAAGGATGGAAACCATGATATGTGACACTCTTTTCCCCGTATGTGGTTGGTACTTCTGATCTCCTTGGAACTGGATACCACAAGGAGCCACTCCTGAGAAAATCAGCAGCACACCAACTGCCTCCCCTGCTATGACATCTCTCAGGGTCCCTGAGGAGGCGGCTCACTCTCTACTCTCCAGTATAATCCTTCCTTGTCTCTGACTGCTCCAGCCTCCTGACTGTGGCTTTGCTTGGGCTCCATTGTCACATTTCAGTGTTGGGATTCTTTGTGGTCCCCTCCTGTCTGGTAGCATTTAACTCCTGTCAGCCTTTAAGATCCCAGCTTCCAGCTGTAGGGCACCGACCAAATGCAGCTTAGTTGGCTGCCCATATGCATCCAGGCTTTGACCTTTATGGACTTGCTTTAGGCCACCTAATTGTCATGTCCTGTCCTGACCTCCCTCACCAAAATTAGCCTGCCTTGGGTAACCAGTGGGATGCTAAGGATCATGGGCCCACTTTGTAAGAAATAATCAAATTTTTAGTGCAAACAGGAAAGAAAAAGGGAATGTGAAAAAGAAGGCAAGTCTCTCTTTTTCTGTTTCCCAACTGATCAAACTTGGGATGGAATTGGGGGTTACCTGCTTATCCTCACGGACACTACCTCACACCTCTATATGTATGGGATCCTGGGCAAACTCTGCAATCTGAACCTTTTCTTGGCTGCACATCTCTAGTCTAACCCTATCCTGTGAGTAAATTCAAGTTTTCAAATTGGCTTCTTTGGGAACCAGTGAAAGAATACCCCCCTTCTGTGCATACACCTGCATGTATATGTGTGTGTTCGCGCACACACACACACACACAGTGAGAGAGAGGGAGAGAGAGAGAGAGACTACCCCCTAGCATTTTCAACTGGAACTCTTCCATTGCAATAAGGAATACTATAACCTGGCCCACTAGCCCATTGAGAAACCCACCCTACGCACAAGAAGAATAAGGGCTCTGACATACTCAATGGTTGTTCTGCACTGCAACAAGCCTGCTGGCTGAAGGATTCCCAACGTTCTCCAGAGTTCAGGATCCTGCACCCTCACTCATCTCCAGTTGAGTCCCCAAATCCATAGGCTTGATAGTTACCCATGACCTTGTCTCTCAAATCAGGTACTAGGCAGGCTGGTTTATGGCTATTATTTATTACAATGAGACGAGTTTAGTCATAAAGCCATTATGTTTAGCTGACTCACTGGCCAATTTAATACTGTCATGAAAAACAAAACCGGCAATTCAACCTGCTAGTGAAAATGTGCTGCCTATCCCAGCTCCCATCCTATCCAAAACTCATCTGTTTGCTCATTCAGCCAATGTTTGTTGGGCAC
The DNA here is from genome assembly GCA_001685095.1 of Ellobius talpinus. NCBI lineage: Eukaryota > Metazoa > Chordata > Mammalia > Rodentia > Cricetidae > Ellobius > Ellobius talpinus. The sequence goes on from LOJH01061444.1 coordinate 7,320, forward strand.
CTGCTCTATACCAGGCAATGAGCCACATCCCAGCAGTAACAGAGCCGGGTCTAAAAGAACTGCTGTCTAAGTGCCATTCAACACAACACTCACCACTGTACAGGACACTTAGGACACATGGAGTTGTTCCTCTAACCACAAACAACAGTCTCCATGCGGGCTACTTTTATGCCAGCCCAACACAAGCTGGAGTCACTTTGGATGAGGGAACTCAGTTAAGAAAATGCCCCCAAAAGATTGGTCTGTAGGCAAGCCTGTGGCGCATTTTCTTAACTGATGATTGATAGCGAAAGACCCAGCTCACTGTGGGTGGTACCATCCCTGGGCTGGTTGTCCTGGGTGCTATAAGAAAGCAGGTTGAGCAAGCCGTGAGGAGCAAACCAGTAAGCAGCTCTCCTCCGTGGCCTCTGCATCTGTTCTGGCCTCCAGGTTCCTGCCCTGGCTGAGCTCCTGCGCTTTCGTCCTTTGACGATGGACTGGTTTGTGGAGGTGAAAATGTAATAAACCCTTTCCTTCCAAAGCTGCTTTTGGTCATGGTGTTCTAATCTCAGCCATGGACACTCTAAGACAGTCTCCAAGAAGGATGTGTTTTCAAACAATAAGAAAACGGGTACTGACCAAGAAGGACTGCCCCGTTACCAAACCTGGAAGGGTCTACAATGCCACTCCGCATGCTGTTGACACTGCTGTAAACAAGCAGGTGAGAAGTCATGCCAGGAGGAGTAACACACAAACTGAGTATATGAAACATTAAAAGAGCTGAGATAATGTCCTGAATGGGTAAAGAAAAATCAGGAGAGGAAGACAGAGAGAAAGATACCTGGGTTCAGCTGAAACCCAGCTCTCAGAGGATCATGTGTTGTGTGGGAAGAAGTTGGGACTGCTGGAGACGTTCCCTATGAATTCATAGATAACAGATGTGAAAAAAAATGAAAGGCCTCTGGACCATTTCAAAAAGACAGTCCAGCCTCCGGGTCCACAGAAACTGAAACAGTAAACAAATGACGGTGGCTGTCAATACATGAGATGACATGCCATCATAGTATGCCAGGAGCTGCGAAGAGTGCACATTATCCTTACAGACAGTGTGGTTTTCTAGAAGGCGCATCTCAGTGAAGGAACGAGCATCTAAGTGATGGAACAGAGGTTATATGAGCAAAGAGAAACAAGGACCCCACAGGTCTGTACTATAAATGCTCCTGAACAAAAAGAATTGTGCCAAAGGAATTCTTTTAAACAGGTAGCATTATTTAAATCGCACTATCAGACTCGCAAGGAATGAATCACCATGGTGTGGACTCCCATGTATCTGAACAACGGAGGATGGCGCTGTTGCGGTAACACATCCAGGCATAGGTTGGATGGCTCAGATCAGAGCTGAGGTTCTAAGATGACAGCCTCAGAAGCCATGTCACGCACGACAGTCTCACTGATTTCCTGAAAGGTAGGTCAGTACATCCAGCTAAGTGAAACACAGGGAGGAAGACAGAGGAAGGCAGACAGATGGCACTGACAGATGTTTGCCAAAGCAGCCGTGCACAATTCTCCTTCACTCTGTGTACTTCCTCCCGCAGCAAATCCCGCTGACAGGGTGTTTGCAGTCCTACAGAATCCTACTCAATACTCCTTCTTCCATTTTAGGGACGTGGGCAAGCGAAACAAACTCCTGTTATGAGGATTGATAAGTAGAAGGGTCATGTTACTGGATATTTATATCTGGAGCTTGAGGTTTTTCTCCTACATAGGTTGAATCCAGATGTTTTCAATCCATACAAACTAACAGCAGATATGTCATATGTTCTCCAATAATCCATATACAGCTTAGCACAATGCCTAGCAAGTACTAAGTGCTCAATAAATGTTAGCTCTTACTGTTGTTGATATGACATATTTACAGTAAATACATACAAAATGTTTGCAGAGTCATGTACATGCTTTAAATCAACAGTACACACATCTGGTGAAAAAGCAAATCATTTACAAAAATAGTATAATGAAAACCAACAGTGGCTTCCCTCTTCCCACCCCCAAATTCCCATGCTAGCCTTCAGATGCAACTACGCATATTAATTCCTTAGCAGTTCCTTCCACTGACTGCCGTCCTGGTTCTAAACCATAGACCTAGCCTGTTATTGCTTAGGACATCTGGGCATTATGGAATGACATCTTTCTCAGCTGGCAACGACACAATTCTCATGCGTCATTCATCCCACTACGACTTTTGAATGTGCGCTGTGCCAGGCATGCGCAATGCTCTGGGACAGTATATCTCAACCTTCCTGCTGCTGTGACAGTCCCTCTAGCTTTACTACAGCTCCTCACGTGTGCTGACCCCACCCATAAAATTATTTTTGTTGCTACTTCATAACAATCATTTTGCTACTGTTATGGAGCATGAGGTAAACATCTGTGTTCTCCAATGGCCCTAGGCAACCCCTGTGAAAGGGTTGTTCAATCCCCAAAGGGTCGACCCACAGGTTGAAAAGCACGGGTTTAGAGGCTGGTTCCGTATGGCATGTCAATGCTCAACAGTAAAGGGTTGTCTTTTGGGTGGGAAGGCAGGCACTACAGACCCTGAAGAAATATGGTAAGATAAGTAGAAGGACGAAACAGAGAGAGGGGGCAAAAGAAACATCAAGCCTGGCCTGAGAACCACTGTTCTAGGGCAACATAGAGAGGAAGGTGGTGACACCTGCCAGCTCACCTTCTGGGGGGCAGGATGGGGTGGGAGTGAAGCCCAAGACATACAGCACTCATTCCATGGAAAACGGAGGGAGGTGGCAAAGAGCATTCTAGATGACTTGGGAGGGAAGCGGGCGCTTGAGCAGTAGCTAACCTTGAAATTTTTCTTGTATTGTTTCTTGATAATTTCTTCACCTTGCTGTCTCAGTTCTGTCTTTCTGGAATCTTTGTAGGTCAGTGATAGTTCAATTCTCTTGGGCGCTTGGAGTCTCGTCTGTGTGTGCGTGTTTGTGAGCTTGTTGTAGTGGTTGCTTTATTGGTTTGATTTTTTCTGTTTTCATTTGCTGTTCAAGACAGGGTTTCTCTATGTAGCCCTAACTGTCCTAAAACTCACGAAGTAGACCAGGCTGGCCTCGACATCAAGAGATCCTCCGTCCTCTGCTTGCTGAGTGCTGGAACTAAAGGTTTGCACTATCACTGCTGGCTCCCATGCCATTCTCTGGGAGGATCTCTTGGTCTGCAACTGCTGGGTAACTCTCAAGCCTGCTGAAGTCTTCCTCCTCAGAGGCTTCAGGACTCTTTGTTCCCAGATGTCTATGCCATAAACCTGAACAATGGCTGTCAGTCAATTGAGCCACCTGGTCCCCCCACCCCCCGACTTTAGACCTGAGCCTATGTCTCCTTACAACTTGGCCTGGAATTCTGCCTTCTGGGATTCTTCTAAACACACTTGATTCCTTTTGCCTTCCTCCCCATGCATATGCAGGCAAAGAGGCTTTTATTCCAGTCCTTTTGTCTCCATGAATCTATATATCTTATGGTCTATCTTGATTCTAATGGAGTCTAGGAAAGAAGAAATCAGTGCACTGGTTAATTTGCTCTCAGTAGCCATTCATGTATAATTTTAAGAAGTGTTAGTTGACAATTATAATTTCCATCACTATTTTTTTCTGCTGTGTAGTACTCCATTGTGTAAATGTACCACATTTTC
>LOJH01061445.1:0-10992 GCA_001685095.1 Ellobius talpinus
TTAGCCCATTATTCTTATCTGTGTTAGCCACATGGCTCGGTACCTTTTTCAGCGGTGTAGTCACATCTTGCTTCTTCTGTGTCTGGATAGGACTGCAGAGAGAGCTTCCCTCTTCCCAGAATTCTCCTGTTCTCATTGACCCACCTCTACTTCCTGTCTGGTTGTCCCACCAATATTTCCTGCCTGGCTACTGGCCAATCAGCATAAATTCAAAATTTAGTTGCAGTTTTCCAAAGATCTCACAAAAAATAACTTTGCCCTGAGAAATGTTGGGATAAGAGTTACTCATGCACCTATAATTAAGGGTCCTTTAATTTATTTGATTTGATTATCCTATGATCAGGTAGTCATATTAAAGAAATGTTTTATAGAATTACTTGGCATTAACATAACTGACCAAAGCATTTGGTTTGGCATATGTGAGATCAATAATTTCTTTCCCAATGATAACATTTTGGTTAATATTTCCAACTTCATTTTAGGATCATTCCTGGAATGAAAAGGATTGTAATTTCTTTAAGGGACATGGTTTTTAAAGATTTGCTTATATTTTATGTGTATGAGTGTTTTGCTTGAATATTGTATATGCACTACATTTGTGCCTGGTGCCTGCAGACGCCAGAAGAGAGTGTAAGATCCACAGACTGGAGTTATAGATAGTTGTGAGCCACGTGGCTGCTGAGAACTGAGGATCAAGTGCTCTTAACTACTGAGCCATCTCTCTAGTCCCATCTTATTTGTATGTATGTATAGATGTACTATGGATTGAACTTGGGCTTTATACATGCAAGGTATATATGTAGGCAGATTTTTTTTGGCCCACCAGCTCACAAAAATTGATATGGAGATCCTGGCGGTGGTGGCGCACACCTTTAATCCCAGCACTAGGGAGGCAGAGGCAGGCTCATCTCTGTGAGTTCGAGGCCAGCGTGGTCTATAAGAGCTAGTTCCAGGACAGGCTCTAAAACTATGTTGAAACCCTGTCTCAAAAAAACAAAATAAAATAAAATAAAAATTGATATGGAGACTTATTATTAGTTATTAAAACTTGACCTTAGCTTAGGCTTGTTTCTCACTAGCTCTTATAACTTAAATTAACCCATATTATTAAATCTACGTTCTTTTACATGACTCATTTACTTTTAATCTGTTATAAAATACCATCCTGCTTCCTCTTCATCTGGCTGGTGACTCCACCTTTCTTTTTCCCAGCACTGTCTTTGTCTAGAAGTTCTGGCTATACCTCCTGTCTAGCTATTGACTATTTAGCTTTTTATTATACCAATCACAGTGATACATCTTCACACAGTATAAAGAAATATTACACAAATCCTGCCTCTAAGTTATATCCCAGTCTTCCTTAGAATATATGTATTTTTAGATAGTAGACTTCTTTTGGTTCTATATGAAAAAAATCTATTAGGAACATATATGCACCATATTTTTTTGCTCTAGGTGAATTAAGGTGAATTTCTTTTGTAACAAAGGTTACTATAGGATTTGATACATTATTTCATTAATCAGAACATTTCTATTTTCTTCACAGATGAGTGCCAAACAAAATATGGAAATGCTAATGCTTGGAGATACTGTACCAAAGTTTTTGACATGCTCACAGTAGCAGCTGTAAGTTTATATGACTCTCCTTAGGGCCTCAAGTATTTTTCTTCCTAATAACATTACATATTTTTATCAGTTGTAGCCATTTACTTAGTTTTCATATTTATTGTTGAATTTAAATATGACTATTATTATCCTTTGTTACTCTCTTTTGCTAGTTAATAGATGAGCAAATTTTGTGTGTTCATGGCGGCTTATCCCCTGATATCAAAACACTGGATCAAATTCGAACCATTGAACGAAATCAGGAAATTCCTCACAAAGGAGCATTTTGTGACCTGGTGTGGTCAGATCCTGAAGATGTAGACACTTGGGCAATCAGTCCCAGAGGAGCAGGTTGGCTTTTTGGAGCAAAAGTCACAAATGAGGTAAAGCTAGCATTTTTTGAAAAGTAGTTCTTTGGTAAAAGAATAATGGTGATCTCAGATATCAAACTTTAAGCCTAATTTAATAAAATTATTGTTGCTATATGTATCAGATTTCTACTGTAGTTGATTGAATTATGCTTCCTAAATGGTTCAGCCAGATTATATAGTGAAAGCAGTCTTCTTATATAGTTAAATAATATTCCAGCAGTCTACTTATGTTATTAAAATAATAGTTAAGTAACAGGATCACCAGAGCAAGATAGGCAACTTTTTTGTTTGTTCATTTTAATGGCCAATCAAAAATCCTGAAATATACATATATTCTGACAGTCTTCTAATCCCAGTTGATTTCACATTTTATTTTACTTACTTTTTGTTTAAATCATACTTTTAACCATTTTGTTTTGTTTTGTTTTGAGACAGGGTCTATAGAGCTCACTATGTAGACCAGGCTGGTCTCGAACTCACTGAGATCTGCCTGTCTCTGCTTCCCCAATTCTGGGATCAAAGATGTGCACCATTCTGTATGGCATAACCTTTACTTTTTATTCTGTGTCTTGCACGATGTGCATGAAGTGCCTGCAGAGGCCAGAAGGTGTTAGATCCCCAGGATTGGAGTTACAGGTGGTTGTGAACTGCTGTGTGGTGGTTGGGAATCAAACTCTTATCTTCTGGAAAAGTAGCCAGTGCTCTTAAACCATCTCTCCAGCCTAAATTCAGAATTTAAAGTAATATACATAAGCTAAGAAAATTCAGTATTGTTCCAAGGCACTTACTGAATCTCCATGACTAGATGAAAATAAGAACCATTAGGATGAATAATTACACAGTAATATTATAAAAATAACTTCTTGTTTACAATTTACAAAACACTATGATTACAATTTTTGCTCTCTAATAATCTACAGTGCTGGCTGCATGAATACAGCAATTTTAAAATTCAGAAACTTTTCTATAAATCTTCAGGGCAAATAATTTACAAATAAGATATACACAGAAATTCTGACATCTTCTGCTGCTCTTTTATGACTGCAGCTTCATCAAATTATGTACCTACATGCATACATCAAAACAGCCATGAACAAACTTGGGCAGATAACATTCACAGACACACGTGTTCTGTTGAGATGTGTTCCAACATAATAATAGAGCCATAGAACTAGGTGCTAGGGCCATTGGTTTATCCTCACTTCTGGAAAGACTTTACTGAGTCTGAATTCTTTCCTCCAGGTTGCAAAGAAGAATAATCTCTTTGTGGCATACACAAAACCCTCACATAATAAGACATAATAATTTTGTTACATAATTAAATAGAAAACCTTTGCTTTGTATCTGGTGGTAATTATGTAATTTTTTTCCCCTAGAAACTTCTTTTTCTTGATATAGTTCTTAATAGGTGGCTTATCAAACTCCCGATTCTCCTAGTGATTTTTTGTGATGTTTACTTGCTTGCTTGTTTATTATTTATTTGTGTGTGTGTGTGTGTGTTGGAAGGATGAGAAGAGGTCAAAGGACAACTTGTGGAAGTCAGTTCTCTCCTACTATGTGGGTTCTGGGATCAAATTCTGGTCACCAGGCCTGTTGACAATCATCTCTACCAACCTAGCCATTTATTATTACTATGGCTGTTTTAAAGATATATGTCATCTCTGTGTTGCAGAGACTGGTCTCAAACTTGTGGACTCAAGTGGTCCTCCTATTCAACCTTCCAAGTAACTGAGAATACAGGTGCTAATTACTATACCTGGCTTAGAAACTTCAAATTGTGGGTCATGTACTTCAAAATAGACTTGGGCCAAAGTGACAATGGAAATTTTGGGAATGATTATAGAGTGGGACTTAGAATCATGATAACTTCAATAGTGATACTTGCTGCTTGGAATGGTTATTAAGCTGTTGAATGGAATACTTACAAAGCCTTTCTAAATTACAGTTTGTTCATATCAACAACTTAAAACTCATCTGCAGAGCACATCAGCTTGTACATGAAGGTTATAAGTTTATGTTTGACGAGAAGCTGGTCACAGTGTGGTCTGCTCCTAACTACTGCTATCGCTGTGGAAACATCGCTTCCATCATGGTCTTCAAAGATGTCAATACGAGAGAACCAAAGTTATTCCGGGCAGTTCCAGATTCAGAGCGTGTTATTCCTCCCAGAACCACGACGCCGTATTTCCTCTGAGGCCATTGCCATCCTGCTGGCCCACTTTATACCCTCTTTTACCCCAACTCTATTGTACCTTCTACAGTATACTTATTATTGAGCACTTTGCTGCTGAAATGCTGCCTCTTGCCTTTTTTTAAATTATCTAAATTTATTATTTGTTATGGTGTCGATAGCAATGTTTTTCTATCAGTTTTGTCACTCATCCCATCCCCACCTTGGACTTGTTTGAGAAAACTTGAGAAATGTCTTAATACTCACATTGCTGCATGTAGCTCTTGCTTATTTACTGTTCTGGGGAAACAGGAAGCATTTCCTTTTTTAAAAAGCCCATTGACAATTACATGGAAATCCTCATTTGTATCAGCCAGCCTTCTGCTTTTGTTTGGTAGGGTTAAGAAATTTCAGCAGCAAAGTTGTCCAGTGGGCAGGATGGACTGCAGATGCCTGAGTCATGTCCCCTTGTCGCAGCTGTAAACTTCACTGTCCATTGTTGGATGATGATTTGATGTTTCAAAAGGGTATAAAATAAATTGGTCTAAAGGGCTGCCCTCCTTGTTGTGTTTTTAAATTTTAGTTAAAAACTGCTACAGCTTATAACTTTGTACATTAAGATAATTGTACTGATCTTTTTTCAGATTTCTTGTATTTTTTAATAAAGTAATCTTAAAACCCAGATAGGTTAAGTGTTAGAAATTTTAAACAAGTTACATTGTTAGCTAAAGGTTACTTTTCTTTTTCTTTCTTTTTTCTTTTCTTTTTCCTTGTTTTCATAAGAGTTTTTGACCCTTTGGTTATTGAATCTAAAATTTCAATTGAAATTCAATATTTATTTTTTTAAAATACCTCTAAATTGTGCCTAAAGAACATACTGCCATAGTAACATTTTGATTTCTATCCTCTATAGTAATAGAAAACGTTTAATAGTTGTAGCGCTGATGTGTAGATTTGATGCCAGTTGAGTAGAATGTGTTCAGTCCAGTTTACACTGTCCTGAGTATCATCAAGTAAATGAGTACTTTTCAATATCAAGCATTCTCTCACTGTAACCTTTGACCTTAACTTTTACAAAGTATTCAGTTTTTAACTGCAACTTTAAAGGCTGAAAAATCAGAACCCTTGTGTTTGTGAACTGTAATCTGAAGCAGATTATTTAAAGTGTGGAAAAAAACAGGTAGTTTGCTTGTGAAGGTCTGTTATGCCATATTTCAGTTTTGTGTGTGTAATTTGACTAAAGGGTTGTGATGATCAGTTCTTGATATGTAATTGTCCACTTAATAAGGACAAGTATATCATTATCTCTTATGATTGTTGTCATAGATGATTTTGGGATGTACCATCTTGTGAAATTTTTGGTATCCCTTTATAGTGATAATTATTTTTTGTCATCCCAAGAAATCCATGTGAAGCAATTGATTAAAGCACTTTAGCATCTGTTCAGGTAGTTTTAAAAAACAACTTTTCCCTTCCAGGATAAGAACTTCCAGGTTACCTAAAAATGCAATAAAAATCTTAATAGTCTGAGCTTCTTGGAAAATACTATTTCATCAGGGTTTCTTTTACTGAATGAGCACAATATTGTTTTGATTTTATTTGTCCCTAATCACCCAGCCCCTTGTACAGTTTTTAATTGTGTAGTTCTATGAAAGAAGTGACTGAGACATTTGCTGCACACACTTGAACTAATGGTGGGTCAGTAGCTTTGTGTTACTTTCCTAACCCCAGTGTAATTCAGGTGGAAAGGTATTTTTATCTCACAAGAATATGTAGCTGTGTATTTTATTAATTGTGAAACACTGGAATTAATGGTGCAGACAACTTGATGTGGTTTTTGAACAGCTCTCTGCAGTATTTTCTTGTTTGTGTTACCATAAATTGTATTTAAGTGCTTGCCCTCCACTGCTTTTAAGTTGTACCAGTAAAATCAGTAACTCTCAGTCCACTCTTTCTGCTTCACACTCCTTAGCTTAGGTTGGTGTGGTTTTCATTCTCCTTTAAGGTGACTTATTTTCAAGTCACGGTGTACTGCTTTTTGTCACTAGCTGGGCATGTGCCAATAATATTCTTCCATCCCTTAACTGCCATGTCTATTTTGCCTGACTTTTCTTCAACTGAATAATGGCTTTGAGGCATGGAAAAAGTAGTGTTTCTATTAGACTTGTGAAGGAAAGAGAGAGTGAATGTATTGGACCTTGCAAGCCTGAAAAAGAGTATTTGGATCCCTCTACTAAACAAGGGCTATGTATTTATTATTCAGAGTAATCATGTGATGAGAGATACTTGCAAGCCAGAGATCTGAAGTTGAGGGAATCTGCTACTCCCTGTGTCTAGGCTGAATGTAAAATACCCTATGTTGTATCAGTGGGGCTAAGAACTTTTTATTTGACTGTGATATACTTGGTTTCTAATAAAGTGTCCTAGGCTCCAGTGAGAACTGTCTACTTGAATTTCCATTTCCTCCCTTTCTTCATTTGGCTGATAGACTTTTGGCTAGCTTTCCATAGATCAATGCAAGAATCTCATTTCTTTAAATGTATTCACTTGGGCGTGATCTTAAAAAGCCTCGATCAAGACTACATCTAATATGCAACCTGTGTCAGCTCCTATTCCATCTGGATGTCTAGAACTGTCGGAAGATTTTGACATCTTAAATATTGAGTTGCTTTTGAAATAAGGTTCAGAATGTTCCTTGCATTTAAGATCTCTGTGTGTTTTCTCTGTAAACTCAGCTCCATGCCAGTACTGTGAAATCCTGCCACTGACAGTAGAATCACTTTGTGTCAGCCTTCAGAAAATTGTGTACAGAATTGAGATTTAACTGCAAGACTTCAGATTTTTAAATGTCTCTGTTTTTTAAATGCTGATGTTTGTAAAGCACCTCCAGTTCTTTGAATGAAAGGTGCTACAGTCCCTCGATGTCAATTAATAAAACAATTATAGGAAGTTTATGAAAAATAATGCAGTCTATAGTATTCCCTGAGAAGAAGGTAGCATTTCATGTAATTTATGTTCTCAAAGAGATGCTTACTCTTTCACTTGGTTGTGTGACTTAGAAACAGAACTAACCTTTTTCCCCCCTGCATTTGCTTATGAGCTATGTGTTCAGCTTCTTAAAAGCACTGTTTATAACAACCTAGATTCTCTGCCCAGCACCATGCTTCATGAGGTCCATCACAACTTTCAATTGTGTATTTATAGTGTGGTAATGATAATGAAAGATATGGTAATCAAAACCAAAAGGAAACATTTGAAAAGTCCCCTAGAATTATGCACATTTCCTTCATCACATGAATATGTACCTTTCTTATGAGAATGTTTATGCCTAGATTGCTAACATGGTTCTTAATTCAACAATGTATGACGTTTATACAAAAACATTTATTGCAGTATATGCCACTCTTGTGAGTACCTGAAAATGGTTCTGAGCATTTTGTATAGAAATGGGAGTGGAATTTTTTTAATCTAATCAAGCATTTTAGATAAATGCTAACATGCCCTATTTTGCAGTACTGAGGATTGAACCCAGGACCTTGTGCGTGCTAGGTAAGCAGTCTACCACTGAGCCTGTATGTCCTAGTTTGTGATCCTTTTAATTTTTCTGGAGTCCGGGGGCACTGGTTGTTTTGAGACAGGTTCTCACCATGTAGACCACACTGGCCTTGTAGAGATCCACCTGGCTTTGCCTACAAAGTGCTGAGATTAAAGACATACATCACCATGCCCAGCTTATATCTTGTGGTACTCTTGGTATGGATGTATGTCTAAATTGTTCCTATCCCCACCCTATCCCAGATGAGAGAATGGAATTGGAAAGGACAGGTAAGCTGCCAAGATCTCAGGAAAACTGGAACTTGAACCCCCTGGAGGGCACTAAACAGTGACTGCTCAAACCTTCTCTTTTAAGCACTATTGGGTTTTGCAACTTTTTGACCCTGAACAAATTAAATTCTCTGATCTTCCATTTCTTTTCTAAAATTAAAGTGAAGCTGGTTATATTAAGAATAGCACCCACAAAAGGACCAGTACTTGGCCCAAAGCTGCTTTCTACTGAGGACTCAATCAAAAATCAGTGTGATTAAGAAGAGGAACTCAGGGTCAAACATGATTACTAACGGTATAACTTTTTTAAGGAAAAGTATTTGTTCTATGTATGTGATTTCTTTTGCCTGCGTTTATGTCTGCAGAGTTCGGAAGAGGGCATCAGACACCCTGGAATGGGTTAGGCATGGCTCGTTGGGCGAGGGTTTAGCCCAGGCCCTCTGCAAACAAGCACTCTTAACCACAGCCACCAGTCCAGTCCCACAGTGTAGACTTTAGTACAAGGGATTTGGAGGAAGTGTCTGGTGTGGGCAGACACACAATAATGGGCTGGGTAATGGAATATGCATGAGCCCAGAAGTCGAGATGATAGAACTTGGACACAATATGAAGGTTACATTTAGGAAGACCCAACAATTAGCTGCAGTTCTGTTGACAGATTGTCTATGCTTCAGAGAGGCCAATCGTGGAAAATGTTGGGTAGTAGGAAGAGGATTTTAGTAACAATGTCATGCGTGAAATTTCAAGATTACAGCAGGATCCCTTCACCCAAAACTCCTTGATTTCTTCTTGGTGAGTTAATAATTAAGTAGAAAATAAAATTGAAATAATTGGTGACTGACTCTAGAATTAGATCATTTAGGGGAAACAACAGACATTTGATAATATTTTCTCTAGTCAAAGACATTTTTAAGAATCCCATAACAGGGCTGGAGAGATGGCTTAGTAGTTAAGAGGACAAATTGCTCTCCAGAGAAGCGTAGGGTTCAATTTCCAGCACCCACATGGCAAATCACAATCTGCAACTTCCATCTCAGGGAGCCTACATTGGCACCAGACATGCATGTTATGTACAAACATACATGGAGGCAAAACACCAGTACAGATAAATACAACTTTAAAATTCCTATAATGCAATTATGGAGGAGAACATATTGAGGGTCCTAGACTACATCCTCAGCAGTAGGACAGCAAGATAGCTCAATAGGTAAAGTGTTTGCCACCAAGCCTAATGAGCAGTGTGGTCTCCAGAACCCACAAGATGAAAGGAGAAAACTACTGACTCCCACAAGTTAACTTCTGTCCCCCTACATGTCCCCACATGAATCACCCTCCCTCTTCCTCTCTTCCTACTTCCCTCTGCCTCCCTAGCATTGCAAAACATAAAATACCACTATACCTTACTGCATCCCATATTTCATAAGAGGAAAGCCATCTTAGCATCAAGGATGGATACAAGATAAACCATTTAGAAATAAAGAAGAACCCATTGCACCAAATACATTTGGTTCTGTGGAAAAATTTGTATCTCACTATTTGGGATACTATCCATTTGTGGAGATTTGTGGAATATTTGTCCTCGTGTGTGTGTCATGTGCACGTGGAGGTCCAAGACTTAGGAGTCTGTTGCTCTGTGCGTTCCAGGACTGAACACACAATGTCAGGCTTGAACAGCAAGCACCTTTTACTCTGCTGTGCCATATCTCTGCCACTGCATTTTTGGTGTATTTAAACAAAATGTGTTCTAAAATGAAAGAGACTCAAGAGAAAATTTTATGCCTCCCGAATCTAGCAGGAAGAAATGAACTTAGGATCTTCTTGACAACTCAAGAAGGAATAAAGTTATACAGAGTATTACTCGTCTTAATTAAATTTTTCACTGGGCATGATAGTTCACCCCTTTAATCCCAGCACCAGGGAGGCAGAGGCAAGCAGATCTCTTTGAGTTCGAGGCCAGCCTGGTGTACAAAGTGAGTTCCAGAACAGTCATGACTATACAAAGAAACCTGTCTCAAAACCCACCCACCCCCAAAATTATATTTTTCAGATGCAATACATATAAATCTGTATTTTCAAAGATAGCTTTGTTAGAGTAGAATAGGTTACTAATATTTATTGTACTTACGTGGTGGTTGTTTTGTATACTTGAGGAAAAATGCAGTGAAATTTATACTAAAAGTGATTAACTGATGTAGATTTTCGAATCATCTGCAATGGCACAAAATGACTAGCTTACACAAGAAGCAGTACGTTTTATGCTTTTCAAAATGGAATACGTTACTTGTAGTTACTGCAATTGGTTCTTTTTGCAATGTTTTTTTCTTTTTTCGTGCTAATTAAAGAAATTCTCGTGCTTTCTTACAAGCTTCCACCAAAGCTTACGATCTTTCCTGCTGTTAAAACATATTTATATTGCTGGATCTTTACAATTTGGTATCGTGACCTCTTCGAAGGGTAGCACTGAGACGAGATCATTTCTGCAAGATGCTGGCAGGGACTGCATTCGAGGTGATTCAGAACGACGCTGTGAAGAAGAGCTGCTTTGCCCTCGAACTTCTGAATGTATTTGGAGAAAATGCAGTGCTTGATTTGGTTCTGGGGCTGTGCAGAGGCGGGGTAATTAGCAGATATCTAGGATGCAGGATGCAGAAGCAAAGAACCTGGAAGCAGGTGTCTGGCGCCGGAGAAGCAATTCCCCCTTTCTGGCGCACGGTGGCGCGCAGTGCTCCTCCCGCTCTGCTAGCAGTATTTAAGACCTCTGCCGCCACCTGCAGTCTCAACCAAACCTCAGGGTGGGCTGCGCGGGACGTGAAGGCTCGAGCTCCCAATCGGCGGCCGGCCTTTCAGGCACGCTGCAGTTTCAGCCAATAGGAGCCGAGGAGAGGCGCGGAAGGCCCCGCGGCTAGCCTGGCCGAGGCGAGAGGCCCTCCTCCCGTCTCTCCGCCTACTCCAGCCTCCGCTGCCTCGGCATCCCGAGCGAGCCTTGCGGCCGCCGGAGAAGCTCCCGCGGCGGAGCAGGAG
>LOJH01061446.1:0-10992 GCA_001685095.1 Ellobius talpinus
TATTTACTGTGTCCTTTGCCTTACAGAAGCTTTTCAGTTTCAGGAGGTCCCATTTACTGATTTTTCCTTTCAGTGTCTTTGCTACTGGTGTTATATTACACAGTGGTCTCCTGTGCCAATGGGTTCAAAACTACTTCCTACCTTCTCTTTTACCAGGTTCAGTGTAACTGGATTTATAATGAGGTCTCAATTCCATTTGGACTTGATTTTTGTGCATGGATATATATATATATACACACATATGGGTGTACTTGCCATCTTCTACCTGTTGACATCCAGTTATTCCAGCACCATTTGTTAACAATGCTTTTATTTTTTCATTGTACAGTTTTGGCTTCTTTGTCAAAAATCAGGTGTTCATATGTGTGTGGATTAATGTCAGTGTCTTCAATTCGATTCCACTGTTCCACGTGTCTTTTTTTTTTCCAAAACCAAGCTTTTTTCATTACTCTGCACTGAAACAATCTGGCACTAGACATTTTTGGGTTTTGGAGGCTTTTAATGACTGCTACTATTTCCTTGGGTTTTGTAGAAGTATTTAAATAATTTATCTGTTCTTTTAATTTTGACATGTGATGTGTTCAAAAAATTGTCTATTTCTTTTAAATTTTTCAATTCTGCAGAGTACAGGTTTTTAATGTGTGACTTCATGATTTTTTCTGGATTTTTTCAGTGTCTGCTGTTATGCCCACTTTTCATTTTTGATCTTGTTAATTTGGATATTGTCTCTCTGTCTTTTGTTTGTTTTGGATAAGTGTCTATCTTGTTCATTTCCTTGAAGAACCAACTCTTCGTCTCATTGAATTCTTTGTATTGTTCTCTTTGTTTCTATTATATTGATTACAGTCCTCAATTTGATTGTTTCTTGGTGTCTACTCCTCCTGGGTAAATGTTTGTTGGTGTTGTTCTAGAGATTTCAGGTGTGAGAATTGTGTAATTTCTTTATGTAGTCATGTAGTGCTATAAATTTTCCTCTTAGCCCTACTTTCATAGTATCTCGTGTTTGGGTATGTTGTACATTCATTTTAATTGAATTTTAGGAAATCTTTCATTTCTTCTTTTATTTTTTAATTGAATTTATTTTTAAATGATATTTTCTCATTTTGCATACCTATCCCAGTTCCCTTTCATGCCCTCCCTGACACTCCCCCCATATTCCTTCATACCCCAGACCCCCATCCACTCCTGAGAAAGGGTAAGACTTCCTAAGTGGAGTCAACAAAGTCTGACATATCACTTTGTGGCAGGGCCAAGCTACCACGCCCATATCTAAGCTGAACAAGGCATACCTCCAAAAAGAATGGGCTCCATAATGCCAGTTCAAGCACTAGAGTTAAGTCCTGGTCCCACTATCAGTGGCTCCATAGACTACTGAAGCCACACAACTGTCACCCACATTCAGCAGGCCTAGTCTGGTCCTATGCCGGCTCCCTGGCTATCAGTGAAGTCTGTGAGCTCTCACTAGCACAGGTCAGCTGTTTCAATGGGTATCACCATTATGTTTATGACTCCTTTGCTCATATTGTCACTCCTCCCTCTCTTGGAGTGGTCTCCAGAAGCTCGGTCCAGTGTTTAGCTATGGATATCTGCATCTCCTTCCATCAGCTGTTAGATGAAGGTCATATAATGACAATTATGGTAGTTTTCAATCTGATTACAGGGGAAGGCCAGTTTAGGAACCCTCTCCACTATTGCTTAGCTTCTGAGCTGGGTCATTCCTGAGAATTTCCATATTGCCAGGTTTCTTGCTAGCTCAAAACTGGCTCCTTCAATCAAGATATCTCTTTCCTTGCTCTCCCTTTCTGTCCTTCCCCCATCTCAAACATCCCATTCCCTCATGTCTCCTCCATCCCTTTTTACCCCCCTTCTTGGAAATCTTTAATTTCTTTATTAATTTATTCATTGACCCAGTGGTGATTCAGTTAAACATTATTCAGTTTCCATGAATTTGTAGGCTTCCTGTAATTTGTATTGTTATTGAGTTCTAACTTTTAGCCATGGTGAGCTGATAAGATGCAGGGGTTTATCCCAATTTTTGTTTTTGTTGAGATTTGCCTTATGAATGAGTATTTGCTCAATTTAGAGTAGGTTCCATGAGGTGCTATGAAGAAGATATATTCTTTTCTGTTTGAGTTGAATATTCTATAGATGTCTGTTAAACCCATTTGAGTCATAAAATCTCTTACTGCCCTTGTTTCTCTGTTAATTTTCTGTCTGATATATCTGTACATTGGTGAGAGTGGGGTACTGAAGTCTACCACTATTAGTATGTAGTAGTGGGTTGGTATGTGATTTAAGCTTTAGTATTATTTCTTTTACAAATGTGTGTTCCCTTTTATTTTGGGCATTAATGTTGAGAATTGAGACTTTATCTTGATAGATTTTCCCTGTGATGAATACTAAATGTCCTTAGCAGAAGGTCAGCTCCTGTTTTCGTATCCATTCTGTTAGCCTGTGCCCTATTATAGGTGATTTGATTCCCTTAATTTTAAAGAATCTTAATAACCAGTGATTGTTAATTTCTGTTATTTTTGATAAAAGGGTGTATGTGTCCCTACTTTGGGATTTGCCAGTGTTGGGTTATTATTGTCTGTGCTTTTATGGGTGTAGCTAAATTTTTTGGATTGGAGTTTTCCTTTTATTCCTTCTACAAGGCTGGATTTATGGATAGGTATTGTTTAAAACCTATTTTATCTTGGAATATTCTTTTTTTTCTGTCTATGGTAATTGAAAGTTTTGCCGGGTCTAGTAGCCTTGGCTGGCATCCATAGTCTCTTAGTGTCTATATAATGTCTGTCCTGGACCTTCTGGCTTAAACTGACTCCATTGAGAAGTCTTGTATTATTCTGATGGGTATGCTTTTATATGTTACTTGGTCTTTTTCTTTTGTAGCTCTTTATTGGTAGAATAGATTACTATAATGCTTAATATTATTTCCTTGTTCTGTATGTTCAGTTTTGAGATTAATATGTGGTTAAATGACTTTGTTAACAGAGATTTCACTTTCATTTCCTGGCTGCCAAACCCAAATAATCACACAGAAATTGTATGAATTGCAACACTGTTTGGCTGATGGCTCAGGCTTATTTCTAGCTAGCTCTTACAACTTAAATTAACCCACTTCTACTATTTTATATTTCACCTTGAGGCTTGTGGTTTGTTAACTCTTGTTTCTTGGGTGGCTACATGGCATCTTCTGACTTAGCCTTCTTTCTCCTACATTCAGTTTAGTTTTCCCACAGAGCTATAGTATGCTATGCCATAGGCCAAAGTAGCTTTTTTTAATTAATCAATAGTATTAAAACATATTCATAGCATACAAAGGGGAATCCCACATCAAGACTTTTTTTGGCCAGTTCTGTTTATTGTTCTGTAAGCTTCTTGTATTTTTGTGAGCATGTCCTTCTTTAGATTATCAAAAATTTTTCTATGATTTCTGTTGAATATATTTTCTGCATGTTTCAGCTGACATTTTTCTTCTTCTATCCCTATTGTTCTTAGTCTTTTCATGGTGTCCTAGGTTTCCTGGAAGTTTTAGGTTACAACTTTGTTGGCTTTAAAGTTTTCTTTTACTGATGAATCTGTTTCCTCTATTGTATCATTAATGCAAGTCAGTCTATCTTCCATCTCTTGCATTATGTTGGTTATGCTTGCATCTGTAATTCCTGTTTGTTTACCCAGATTTTCCATTTCCATAATTCCCTCAATTTTCAGTTTCTTAATTGTCTCTATTTCAGTTTTCAAGTCTTGAGTTGTTTGCATCATCTGTTTGATTGGTATTTTTAAACATTGTTGATTTTCTTTAAGAGATTTATTGTTTCCTTTCTTTTTTGTGTGATTTCCTAAATTTCCTTTTTTAATTTTTTTGGGTTTTTTTGAGACAGAGTTTCTCTGTGTAACAGCCATAGCTGCCTAGAACTAGCTCTGTAATCCTTACTGGCTTGAACTCACAGAAATCTGCCTGCCTCTACCTCACAAGCACTGGGATTAAAGGCATATGCTACCTCTGCTTGTCTCCTAAATCTCTTTAAGGGAATTGTTTATTCCTTCTTTAATGGCCTGTATCATCTTCATAAAATTATTTTAGGGTTATTTTCTTCTGTTTCATCTATTTTGGCATGTTCATGTCTTTCTTTCGCAGAACCATTAGGTTCTGGTGTTATCATATTGTTCTTTATGTTGTTGGATGTGTTCTTGCCTTGGCATCAACCCATTTCTTCCCCTAACTGCTGTAGACTGCCACCTATGGTCTGCTCTTTGTCTAGTTGGTGAAGGAGGTGTCCGTGTTTTCAGGTTCACTGATGCTGCTAGTGGATGGTTGGGTTGTGGGACTGAGAGGAACATGTAGAGAGGCCAATGGGAGGTGTGGAGCAGCCTGCCTGTGGGAGTCTTGCCTGATGACCAGCTAGTGAGACTGCAGTGGATGGGAAAGAGGCACAAGGCATGCCCCAGAGCCTAGGGCATAAAGATGGGGCTTTCCAGCTGGGAGTCTAGTCACTTACCTCTTTGTCCAATTGGTTCAGATGCTGCCTGTGCCTCTGGGTGCTGCTGATACTGTGGTGGGTGGTAAAATTTGTGGAGTGGGAAGGGGCTTATAGATTACAGGGTCTAATGGGGCTGGGGGTGGAGTAACCTGAACACAAGAGCCTTACCTGCCAACTGGCTAGTGGGGCTGTGATGGGCAGAGGAAGGGTATGGGGTATGACCCAGAGCCTAGATCATAGAGATGTGGCTGCCCAGCTATGAGACCAGTCACTCACTTCTTTACCCAGTCAGTGCAGGCAGTGTCTATCCATATGAAACTTTGTAACTGGTTGTTATTCCTATAATTGTAGATGGTTATAAAATAAAATGGAAATAGAATTGTTTGTCAATGATTCAGTTGGTTTAATTAAGAAAATTATAGCTCAACTTGACTATTTCTGTGAAACAAAAAATTAAAAATTGCAACCTAAAATGACATAGAGTACAAATGAAAACAGTTTCATAATTCAATAAACAAATGCTGAATATATACTATATATCAGATATTATACTATATATATTTCAGCACTGAAAATTTGTGAGCCATTTTTAGACCATTGTAACCTTGGAAAAAAAGTTTAATATATTCTTGTAAAGTCATATTTCCTTAATGTGTTAAGTGTCATATGTAGTATTATAACTGATAGTTCATTTTGTGGATGTATTTGCCAACATTTAATTGTGAATAAATGTGTATTGATTTTTTCTGTTCTCCTTGAACAACCAAGATAATATTATCGAAAAGAAAATTCTATAAAGATAGATAAGGTCTTCATTATCTGTTTCTATAACCATTAGGTATATGTGCCTTCTGAAAAGTGTCGTGTATGAACAACTTAGGAAGTTTTACAAATAATTGAATCTCAACAGATACTCTAATAGATGCTACAGTTCTAAGTAAAATGTAGTTAGGAATATTGTAATGCTTTTTTAGATCTTGGGGGAAGAGGAGTAACAATATGATGCTAAATGGAATATCATAAATTAAAATTTCAGGGTGAAATTTTCTTTTTGTATTACTATTCTGTTACTTATTAGTCTTGTGTCCTTGCAGCTTATATTTAAACCTCATGTCTCAACTTTCTTCTATACAAAATGACAATAATAACTGCTTCAGATAATTATTATTATTATTTGCCTTTCATATTATTGTTATTTCTATATGTACAGATGAGCTGAGTTAATATATGTAAAGAGATTAGCATAGTGTCTGAAATTGTGGATATGACAACTTGGTTTTCTACTCATGGGCATGCTGTTGTATTCTATGACATGCTAAAAAACATAGTGCACAATGGAATTAGTCACTTTGTTCTATTTGTGAGGAAGCATAAACTTTTGGAATGACTGATTGTTATTTTGTCCAGAGCTCTACATCTCATCTCACATCATTTGCTTTAAAGCACTCAAATGAGTAAAATAATACAGTCATATGTAGGGAGGCTTATTTACTTCGATACAGATGTTTCAGAACATCTTCTCTGTGCTCTGTGGAAGTGTTTGGTATTTCAGGTGCCAGTAGACCTTCAGTCAAGTCGCTTTGCTATGATAAACTAATTAATAAAGATGACACAGAGGTAGATGCACTGTAATTCATTTTAAATGTTGTATTTGTCTGTTTCAGTTACTGGCAGAAGAGTTGCCCTTGCGCCAAGGAATTCTAAAACAATTAAATGAAACAGGAAGAGCAGTACTTGTAAGTGCTCCCATAAGACCAGAAGAGCAAGATAAACTTGAAAATAAGCTCAAGCAGACAAATCTCCAGTGGATCAAGGTTAGACATTAACCATCTTCTCTTTTGCATGTGTTAAGTATTGCAAATGTTTGTACTTGCTTTGCTTCCTGCATGTTTTTTTGAAGGAAGCAGCAGTTTGAATTATTGGTTTGGTTTGTAACCTGATTATCTGATTTAGCTCTGTAGCTTCCTAGAAACGGAAAGCAGCTTGTGATAGTGGTTGACTTTGCATTAGTGACCCCTGAAGGCCAACTGTGCACCAATACTCTTTTAAAAAATATTCCATAGGTAGAAACACTCATAAAGCAATTAACTTAAGTGAGGTGTTCAAGGTCAGGAAGTATAATGATGAAGAATTATTGTTTTAGATCTAGAATATAGACATAATTGATAACCAATGAATGATAATATGCTCAAAATTTATTCTTTTTCCAGTGACCTTAGTTGCAAGTCTTTGTCTTTCCACATAGGACACATTCTAAAATTGATATAGAATATAAAATATTTTTCAATTCACTACATAATTAAAAAATAACTTACATATAAAAATTTATATTGTAATCTAAATTCTTTTGACCCAGTATCACTTATTTTTTTTCTTTTTTATTTCCTTTTTCCTTTATATGAAACCAGTTTCATTTATTTACTCAAAGGAAATATTACTCTACTGTACAACTGTGACAACTCTGTCATGAGTCAAATGAATATTCATGTATGAATCTGCTTCTGTATTGTTTTTTATCAACCAGTACAACAGTAGTACAATGGCAGTTCTTATATTCTTTTTTGTTGTTTTATATTGTTAATTGATATATAATTAACCTTGTCATAAAATTCATCTATTTAAAATATATAGTGCAATAGATTTGCTTTATTATTTAAAATCTTTCATAAAACATTTATATCAACAAATTTGAGAAGTAGGCATCTTATATAATTCCTTGGCATTGATTACAATCATCATCATAATAATCATCTGATTTCCATCACTTCACATCAAAATTCTAAAAACTATTATATAATTGCTCACTTTAGCCATGGTAATCATTGCTTCTAATATTTATCTTTGATTTACTTAGGTCAGATATTTTGTGTAAGTAAAAATGTACAGTATGTATCTCCTTGTGCTTGAGAGGATCACCCATGCATTAGAAGTTTATTTTGTAATGGTAAAACAATATTTAATATATAGTCACATTAATAAAAAATTGGCACCTGGTTGTATAACCTTTAAGTTTACTATTCTTATTCAGTAGTACTTTAATATTTTGAGTTATTTTCACTAAGTGTAGACCTGTCTTGTCAACTTTTATAAGTAGCCTGCTTATACACTGATTGGGATTCTGCTGAATTTGTAGATCAGTTAATTATCTTTTCAATACTAAGTCACCATATCTACAATTATACATGCTATACCTCTGCTTTTGTCTATGTTTCTTTGAATGTTTATCAAGTTTTTAATGCTGTTTTGCCATCTTTATTCCAGTGATCCAGAATGTACTGTATTGGATTTAATGTAAAATAGTTGATGTTTTGAATCTCTGATAAATAAAAATTATTGTAATTTTTCTCCTCTGGGTTAGTAGTCTAGAAAGATATAATTAATTTCTATGTATCAAGTATGTATCTGGTGATATTTCTAAATTTGACTATTAATCCTAATATTAGAATATGTTTCAAGAATATGATTCTGTCATATTCAAATAGAAGTCAAATAAGATTAGTTGCTCCCTTTTTATTCCTTAAAATTTTAAGTGGACTTTTCCTGACATAACCTGTGTCAGTAAAATAATCTTTTCCTGCATAGCATATTTATCATGAAATATGATATGTGTTGTATAGTATGTTTGACCTCTGCAGTTTCTCCTCCTCCTAAGTCTATTAAGTACAAGAATAAGAAAGGTAATAAACAATAGTCAAGGGCACTCTTTTATACTTATAACTAATCATAGCTTTTTTCTTCTTTTTTCTGGAAAAAGGTGAATTATTACCATTGATTTTTTAAAACGTGAAATCACTTTGAGATCCCCTATTATTCATGATTCATTTTATAAATGGCTGGATTCAATTTTTTAATATTTTGCTGAGATTTTGTGCATCTCTGTTCATGGTAGGGAATATTCCTTAACTTTTGTCCTACTATCCTCAAGTGCTGGTAACAATACAAGCACAGATTTACAAAACAAATTGAGAGGTTCTCTTTGATTCTTTGTTCAGGGTGGAATTGTTGAACAGTGTTCTTATTTCTTTCTCATATATTTTAGAAAATTGATTGTTCAGCTATCTAGGCATTCAAAGTTTTATAGTAAGATTTAAGAAATGGATTTACTTTTTGCAATAGATAAAAACATGGTGGATTTTTAATTGCTCTGTAAGCATTTACACTTTTCATCTTTCAAGGAATTTGACTGTAATTTTGTTTTTTTCCACAATTTAAACTATAAAGACCCTGCATAAAAAGGGCTATATTTTAGTCACTCATCAAATGCTACCAAGTTCAATTTTTTATTCAAGAATTCTACAAATTTTCTTTGTTTAGAACTGAGGTTAGTTTTGCTTGTCAAGAAGTACTAATCTTTAGTACTCTCCTTTAGTATCAAATGCAAAACCATTGATCATAATCTACTGATAAAATAAGTTGGGAACCAATTTCCACTTAAAATCTCCCTCTCCTCAATTTTAACCCACTTCTTGGCTATATTCTTCATAGTATCTTCCCTTTTAGCTTGCCACGATGCTTTCTCCCTTCACCTAATACAGTTTCTCTTTTATGTTATATACCCTTAAAGTATTTTCTCCAGATAGGCCTTTAACGATCAAAGATGTTATCAGGCTTCTTTATTTTTCACAACCATTCTACTATGGTTTTGCACATATTTAATATATGTTAACTTCTTTCTATTCACAGTATACAGGAAATTTTAATCTTTGAAATAGGGAAAATATGTTTCAAGAAGATACTGGAGAACCGCAATTTTCATATAATACAAAATGGCTTCTTTCAAAAGTGCAAAATTTACCTTTTGTAAATTGTTTGTAATTCATCAGCACCCATCTAAATTGAGCGGCATAAGTAAGTTGTACTGAACAGAACTCTGTTATTTTAAAAAATAATTGAATTTTAAAATCGTGCCAGGTTATTTATTTGATTCTAAAATTGATGATGCTGAAGTTCTTGTAACAGATCATTTCCATAACTGATAAAATATGTAGGAGCTCAAAGAAGTACCACTTTGTAATATCATAATCAAAATTTATATTTAAAACTCTATTATTCGAGCAAGAAGATATATTAAAAAATCGTTTGAGATATTACATTTCCTCTCAGTTATGTGAATGATAAGAGTGAAATATTTTTCAGAATATTAGTAACTTAATAAAAAATTGAAAGGTTAATTGTTTGATTATGTGAAAATATCCATCTTAAATCAGAGACACTTGCACTAAACAGGATATATTGGCCATTTAAATTTTGTAATTGTATAATAACACAAAGAAAATCAGTACTATAGGACAAGTCCAAGGAGGAGAAAATTTCAAAATTTTATATAATATCCAAGTACATCCTGATATCACAAAATAAGCAGAATATTATAAAAATAGGAAATCCTATATATAAAAACTTTACAGCTTTGTAGATTGTAAAACATAAGGTTTTACTACTTCTGTAACAAAATAAAAACACAACTTTTGTATCAAAAAATTGCAAACTAAAGAAATGACACTATTTGATATAGATTTATACTGCTATGAAACAATATCTTTGCCTCTACTAGAGATTAAATATTCAGTGCTATGCCTTTGACAAAAAATTATAAATTTAACATACAAGTCTTTTCAATAGGTTTTCAGTAATGAGAACAGCTAATGATTCATGGAGAAAAGAGGCACTTGCAAATCTTATGAACTCCTATGAATGAAATCTCAAGTTTGGGACCATAGAAGTATTTACAAGGAACTCTTCCCTCTGTTTTCTGTTTCCTCCTTCTGTGCAAAGGGTAGAGTAAATAGTGCATTAAAAACTTGTAGATAATATTTCCAGATTGACACATATGCCCATTACTTAGAACATTTCCCCCAGAAAGACCTAATGGAAAGTGCAAATTCCTGGTATTTCATTATGCTGTGTAGCTAACTTCGCAATTATTTACACAGCTTTATATTTCAATGCTGAAAAAAGCAGTAATGAGAGCCAGTACGTATGTTTTTTATTTACAAATGCCTATTTCCTGATAAGCCCATCTAACGTGAAAACATAAATGGAAAATGAACTACATAAGCATAGTTTACTAAATTACTAAATGTTTAATCTCACATGTGAAAAATATTGAGAACACTTGCATTAGTCTTCATTAGGTAAAATCACCTGACACAAAACCTGTTTAATGACAACCTGTTGACTATATCTTGAACTTTTGAGCATTATACTGCAAGTGAAAACCAAAATGCTTGTGTGAGTATTATTTTACTAGATTATAGTAAAAAGAATTAAAAGTTGAGAACCAGCTGCTGTTACTGTGATGAACTGATAGATCCATCCATTTGCCTGCCACTTTCAAGATGTCATTATTTTTTTATCTGCTGTGTATCCATTGTGTAAATGTACCACATTTTCCTTTCACTCCCACCATTAATGCAAGAGTGTTCCCTTTTCCCCACAACCTCTCCAGCATAGGTTTTCATCAGTGTTTTTTGATCTTGGCCATTCTTACAGGTATAAGATGGAATCTCAG
>LOJH01061448.1:0-10992 GCA_001685095.1 Ellobius talpinus
GAATGTGAAGCTAGGCTTGGATAGATGACTGTGTCTTAAAACCAACCAACCAATCAGCTTTACGTACACTGGTAGCATAGAAATGACTATGACAGATCCACTGTATTAATTGCAAACATGGTTAAAATAAATTCCAGGGATGGGTATGTAGCCCAATGGTAGAACACTTGATTAACAGATGTGAGTCTTGAGTTCTAGCCCCAGTAGCTGGAAAGAAAAATTTCACCTGTTTCTTTGTATGCTTTTGATGGGCTGGCAAGAAAATGTCAAAATCCCTCTGTTAGGGTTCAGGGGCAGCTCAGTGGTAGAGCAACACTCTAGAATGCAAAAGACCCAGGACCACACACAAACAGAAACAAAGTCCAGTGAAGAAATCCTGTGACCCGTGCTGTGTCTCGGTGTCAGCATCAAACAGGATCAGAGATCTTCATGGGTCTGGACAGGTAGCTTAGTGGCCAAAAGCAAGTGTGAACGCATTTTTCAGAAAACTAGAGTTTGATTCCCAGCACCCATGTCAGGTGGCTCACAAATGCCTCTGACTCGAGCTCCTGGGGGATCCAATGCCTCTAGCCGCCACAGGTACCTACAAACACACCCGCACCCATAGGCACACGCGCTCACACACACAGTTTTAAGGAAAGCCGTTATAGAAGGGTTGAGGGATGGCTCAGTTGGTAAAGTGCCCACGGCAGAAGCATGAGGACCTGAGTTCAGATCCTCAGCACCCATGGAAAAGCCATGTGTGGTGGTGTGCACCTACAACCCCAGCACTGGTAGGGGAAGACAGATGGCTCCCTGGTGCTTGGTGGCCAGCCAGCCCCACTCCAAGCTTGGTAAAATAAAGTGGAGAGCCAGGCGTGGTATTGCATTTCCTTCCAGGAGGCAGAGGAAGGCCGATCTCTTCAGTTTGAGGCCAGTTCGAGGCTAGCCTGGTTTACAGAGTGAGTTCCAGGGATAACCAGGGCTACACAGAGAAACCTAATGATGATGATGGCGACGACAGTGATAATGAACGTGCACAGTGACTAAAGGAAAGACCTGGTGTAGATCTTACATCTCTACCTCGTACATGCACACAGACACAAAAACACTTGTACATATGCAGTCTTTATGAAAAGCTGCAAATGGTGGCACACACCTGTCACCCAGGTACTCTGGAAGGAGAGGCAGGAGGATCTCAAGTTTGAAGGCAGTCTGGCTACAAAGCGAGACTCCATTTCCAAACAAAGTTTTTTTTTGTTATTTTAATGCAGGGTATCACACAGCCAGGATGGCAAAGGATTTACTGTGAGGATGACCTCGACTTCCTCATCCACCTACTCCCCTCCTCAGTGCTGGGATGTTCCCTCACACACAGCTTTAAAATAAAATTCCCTGTGTGTCTGTGTATGCATTAATGTGTACACACGCATGTTGAGGATGACCATGGGGAGCTTCCTCAATCAGAGGCAGGGAGAGGCAGGTGGATCTCTGAGTTCAAGGACAGCCAGAGTTACACAGAGAAACCAGATCTCATAAAACAAAACTATTCTGCGTGTTTGTTTTTGTCCAGGTGTGTATACCGTGGCACGTGTGGAGATCAGAGGATAACTGGGTGCAGGTCCTCGCCTTCCATCTTGTTTAATGTTAAGCTCCTGTCTGCTGCTACACAGGACAGGCTGGATGCCATGAGCTCCCTCCCAGGAGTCCTGACATGGAGAGTGCTGCTGTGCTGGGCTTTGTGTGCATTCTGGGGACTGAACTCAGATCCCCATGCTTGCTGTGAGGTGACTAGTCCACCAGGGCTATCTCTTCAGCCTTCCAACTCGTACGTTTCTTTCTTTAAATTCACCTTCTGTATGTGTGTGTGGGGGTGCATGCTTATGCCATGACACACTTGGAGAGGTCAGAGGACACTTGATCTTGGCCAAAGGACAACTTGTAGGAGTGGTTCTCTTCTTCTACCATGTGGGTTCCGGGAACTGAACTAAGGTTATCACACTTGGTGGCAAGCACCTTTAACTCACTGAGCCATCTCTCCACTCCCATCCTCTACCACATTGTTTTGAAACAGCTGGTCAACAAGCCCCCCCCCCACTAATACATTTTTCAAAGAACTTCTGTATAAGTTCAATGATGGTGGCGCACACCTTTAATTTCAGCACTGAGGAGACAGAGGCAGGTAAAAAAAAAAAAAGGAACCATGTAAACCTTACTTTCTCCAGAAGACCCTGGCTGTCTCTGAACACCTGTGTGTTCGTGTGTTCCTGTGGGGGTGGCACATGCCCTTATCACCCTTGGGGCTGACAGATGGAGAAGGACAAGGGGACTCACAGGGACAGGTTCAAAGACACTACTGAGTACAGATGGCAAAGTTAGCAGAGTTCTGGCCTGTGTGTGCAGCAACACTGTGACCCTTACATCCTTTCCCATTTATTTCATCTTCTGCAGAGGTGAGGATGGAACCTAGGGCCTTGAGAATATTGGCCAAGTACTCTGCCTCTGAGCTGCACCCTAACAGTGGACATTAAACCACCAGTGGAGATCTTTGTGAGTTCGAGGCCAGCCTGGTCTACAAAGCGAGTTCCAGGACAGTCAGGGCTACACAGAGAAACCCTATCTCTAAAAGCAAGAAAAACCAAACAAAACCCCACCAGCGGAATACTTACAATGCCTAAGACAAGACGCATACATCCACTTCCTTCTCCTGAACTCAGCACAGTATTTGGTAGAGATGAGAAAGCTGGGCAGCTCATCACCTTACCTTCTGTTTGTCCAAGATCTTCATGGCGTAGTGGTTCCCGGTCTCCTTGTGCTTCACGAGCATCACTCTCCCGAAGGAGCCGGTGCCAAGGGTCTTGATTCTATCAAACTGGTCCAACTGGGCTGTATTCTGTGGACAGGGATGGGAGGGCTCAGGGGTGCCTCTCTGCATACTTCTTCTGGGCTGGGGAGTCCCCTATGCCACCGGCAGAGGGGGCCCTGGGGGAATGGGTGGAGACGACCCAGGGGACATTCTTCCAGGCAGGGTGGCAGGGGCCAGATCCGGCCTTGGCCTGGGGCCCAGGAGTTGCTGGCAGCTGCATGTTGAGCAGGGGCTGCCAGGTGCAAGGGTACAAATGGGGTGGGGGCCTGGTGATGAGAAGCAGGGGTCAACATGGGCATGTTAGGAAGGAATGGGGCAGGGCTGGGTAAGGCACACAGCGGCAGAGCTTGGTACTGTCCGCTGGGAACTGCTCAGTCTGAGGTGCTTACCTGAGAAGGGCTCTCCCATTTTTTCAGGAAGTCTTCCTTGGCCTTGGCTAGGAACTCTTTCACTGGGGGGAGAGAAGAAAGGTTAGGGGGAGAGTCCCTGCTTCAAGGCACATCAAGATTTTCCGCTCTGGTAGAAAGTGGGGTGCAGCTGTTTCAAGCCAGAGTCTGATATTTTACCAATGTCTTTGGGGGATCCTAGAGGCAACCTGGGGAATCTTGATTGGACTGGGGCCTGAGTACCCTTTTAATTACAGAGGTGGGTCCCGGATTCTGGTAACTCCTAAACAGGGCTCACGGAGGCACAGGGGCGCACAGGACCAAGAGGCACATAGGCCAGCCCACCCCACACTCCCTAGCACTGACAGACATTCCTTGGCCAGGACTGTGCCAGCTGAGGTATTTATAGCCTCTGATCTGGCTGCTGTCTGTTGAGGCCAGGCTCTGGTGGAGGCCTGTAGGGGTAGTGTAGCAGGCGCCCTTGGGGGGGCTCAGCTGTCACCTTGACCCCCGCTGGCTCTGTGCCTGCTTCTGCTGAGGGGAGAGCTCTTGCCCCTGAATTGTTCACCAGGCTGCCTCCCTTCAGGCACACTCCTCCCTGGCTCCTGCAGCATCCTGAGGCCAGCATTTCATTTCCTAAAGTAGAAGCTGTCCCTGGTAACTGACTGGACACCCACTTCATCCACACTCTTATTTGATCTACCTGACAACCTTCCTTACATCTATCTGTTTTACTCAGTTAACAGTTCAGGAAAATGAGGCCTAACGACAGTTGACTGCTGTGTACAGCCCCTGAGAGGCAGTTAGGGGACAACTTCAGGACAGTAGCTCAGAGTCGGTCTGGATCATGATGGGCTATGCGTCTCTAGACATCTCATCTAATCTTTCTGGGTCTTAATTTTCCACATGAACAAATAGGGATAAAGCATTGATGATCTTGTAGGGTGGTGGGGTGGAGTCATAAAAACCAGGTGTATGGTACAGAAATGCCAGCTGTGATAGCTGATAGCTGTGATACTAACCTTAGTAGGCAACTCAACTAAAACCCCAGCAGCTGGACACAGCTGTGAGAGGTTTCTTTATTAGACCATGTGAGGTGGGAAGACCCACCATAAGCCCCCATAAAGGACATGGAGAAGAACATGCTGCTGTGGCCTGCTTGTCCTCTCTCGCACTGGCAAGGCCATCTGTCCTGCTGCCGAGGTGTTCGTTCCTTTGCTGGTATCAGAACCTACTTCTTCAGTATTTTATTGTAGACTGAAAAGCAGCAGTTGCCCAGGAATCTTTCAGAACTCCAGCACTATTGGGGCTGCTGAGACACCCAGTCTTAGGCCTGAACAACTACCCAAACCACAGCCTGTGAGCCACTCTAGTAAATAAATCCCATATATAAATATTCATTCTGCCAGTTCTTTTCCTTCAGAGAACATGGCTAATATTTCTCTTGACTTTGTTTTTCCCCTTTGAGACAGGATATCTCTCTCTATAGGCCTGGCTGTCTTGGAACTCACTATGTAGACCAGATTAGCCTCAAACTCACAGAGATCCACCTCTGCTTCCGTCTCTGTCTCCTGAGTGCTAAGATTAAAGGCACAGGTC
Source organism: Ellobius talpinus (assembly GCA_001685095.1). Lineage (NCBI taxonomy): Eukaryota > Metazoa > Chordata > Mammalia > Rodentia > Cricetidae > Ellobius > Ellobius talpinus. Next base: position 4,831 of record LOJH01061448.1, read on the forward strand.
ACCACAGCCAGCCCCTCTCTTGATTTTCTGAGACAAGACCTTACACTGTAGAGCAGGATGACAAGACACTATCTAGCCCAGGATGGCCTTGAACTCAGAGCAGTTCTCCTGGCTCAGGTTCCCTAGTACTGGGCCAGGGCAGGGAGCAGGGAGGACAGTACCAAGAGGAGCAGGCTTGGAGTAAAGGCATAGGCTGTATAAGATCAAGACTTTGGGAGCTGAGGCAGGATTCCGAGTTCAAGGCCAGCCTAGAATGTATAGCAAGAACCTGTGCTGAGAGAAGAGACTGGCGCTGTAGCTCAGTGGCAGCGCACTTGCCAGCATGCACAAGGCCTGGGTTCCATCCCAAGCAAGACAACACAAAAGAAAAACCTCAGCTGCAATCCCTGAACTGGGAAGCTAAGACAGCAAGCTCTCACACAAGGCAGGCCTCTGGAGAAGTAAACAAAGGAAGCAAAGGCGATGGTGCTGCACAGCACACAGCAGGAACTATGTGTAGCCCCCGATGGAGCCCACTTACCTGCTGCCTGCCTCTCCGAGCAGAGCGCGGCATGGGGGTTAGGGAACATGGGCAAATCTGGGGCCCCTCAGCTCCCAGACAGGATTCAGGGTGCTGACTGGGGTTTTAGTCCCCAGAAAGTGTAGCGCAGGTAACCCAGGAAACGGACAGCCAGGTGGGCCCAGAGGAACAGCTGCAGCCACAGCTGGAAGGTGACATCGTCCTCATGCTCACTACTTCCAGACCCCACATCCATCCCAGGTGGCCCTGGGTTCTATCTGCAATCTCCTCTTTGCTGGAGTAACCAGTGTGTCTTGGTAAGGTCTGGGGGTTGGGAAAGGAGTTGGTTGCCACGGAAGCATTTAAAGGCACCTGCTCCAGGCTGGCCAAGGTCTTCAGAGGCTCTCCTTGGCAGCGGGAGGTGGGAAGATTCTCTAGAGGGTGTCCCTCTGGCTGGCCTGCCCTTCCAGGGATGCCCATGACTCCCAGGATGTCTCCCCCAGGGGTGTAGTCTGCACGAAGTCCATGGCCTGGAGTGCTGCCCATGGGCAGAAGTGAAGGAGTTAAGGCCCTAGCCCAGGAACCAGGCACCAGCTCTCCAGAGGTTAAAGAAGCCCCAGAGCTTGTTAATTAGCTGCAAGAACAGCGTAAGAGGAAGGCCTGGGTGGGAAACAGTGGCAAAAGCCACCTATCTTCTCTGAGTTTCTGCTACCCAAATCCTGCTACCCCTGAGAGAAATGGGTACATCTGGGTCTCTGTCTTGTTCCTTAGCAAGGCGAGAGGGGAACAGTGTCCTGGGATGTCCTTGGCCTCTGTCAAACCATGCCCTGTGCTTGGCTCTGTTCTCAGCCATGAAGAGTCCAAACCGGAAATGAATGGCTAAACTTGGGTGGGGGAGGGGAAGGTGGCGTTAATCTTCATCTTCCTTCTTTCCTGGCTTCCAAAGCTGAGAGCTCTACAGTGGCCTTCCTGGGGCTGCTGGGCACCCATGGACCCTGCTGAACAGGAAGTGGACAAGGAGGCTTAGCCCAGCAGCTCTCAGCCTTCTCCCATTTGGAAGGGAAGGGTGTCATTGGCCTCCACTCTTTGGATCTGATGTACTGAGAAAAGTCCAGATATCTCTAGGAAAGTCAGTGCTACAGCAAGACACAGAAATCACCTTGGATTCAAGCACGAGGGACACAGCAGCAGGCCAGAGTGCACTACACCGCACCCTCAGTTTGAGGAAGGCCCCGTCTGGCAGGGTTCAGGGTACCAAGCTGGACTATACCCAGGTCTAAGGTGGACCAATCCTCATTCTGGGCTGAATCCCAAAACTAGGTGGGACGACTCCATGCCCCGTCTGAGCTGGAGCTGCACTCCGGACAGACCATCTGCTTTGGTCTGAAATGGACCATTCATCCCTCTGCTCTTCTCTCTCAGCCCCCCTAGTCCAGGATGTTAAGGAGGGGTTTCCAGGGATACCCACGGAGTCTACAGATTCTTTCTCTTCACCTGCTCCCCTAAACCTCTATCACAGCCCCTCCCTGACTTAAGGGGCAGACAGTGCCTAGGAAGTTGCTATAGCAACAGGGCTCAGCCTCACCATCGTTGGAGCTGGAAGCCATCACTCAGTCTTTCTCAGGGCACTAGCACACTACGGTGGCTGGGAAGCCTCATAAGATCTGCTGCACCAGTTTGGCTGCCAGTCCTCAGAGCCCTGCCTGTAGAGGGAGCCAGGGAGTTGTAGGGTGGGAATAGGGTAAGAAACTCAACCTGTAGACTAATCGGTGCAGGGGAGGGCAGATAGAATCCTTCAAACTTCTGTTGGCCTGACTGAGCAAAAGGCAAAGCTGTCTGGGAAGACCCTCTTGGGCACCCATATAACTGCCAATGGTAACAAGGGTTTGACCCTGTTGAGCCTCTATAGGATGTTAGAAGACAAGTCTTTCTACCCAGGAATGTCCTGAGGATGTCTTTTCCTCAGTGACTGGACTGACTTGTCATGTGAACTTCTTCAGGGTTCCCTCTACCACTCTTGCTACGTTCCCTGTGAATCAACTCTCTGAGGTGTGTACTAGCTGAGACCTGAGCCCCACTTGGCCATTCGCACTGGCAGCCTCCTGGAACCTGACCTTTTCCCTCTGTCCTCTAGGCTTCTGGCCCATCAACAACCATGGCATTTTAGGGTGCAGACTCCCCTTATCTTATTCCATACTGGGTTGCTTCTAGACCCTTGCCCTCTTGGTCAAAGAGACAGCAAGCCTTGCCCCACCTGGGCAAAGCCATGGCAGCACAGTGGGTTGTAAGATACCTGCTTGGGGCCTAGGACGGCTTGGGCATCTTCCCAACCCCAGAGGGGTAGGTATGTGGCAGACGAAATGCAGGTGCCCCCTGCAGGCTGGTGTGGCTACTGCCCCAGTCCTGCTTACATGAGAGGAGACCCAGCTTTCCTCCTCCCTGTAAGAAGCTTCCAGGCAAAGGGACTCCCTTTCTCACCCCGTTCTCTCTAGGGGTGGAAGGATGCCTCTGAAGTCTGACTAGGTCTCAGGGGCAGAGCACAAAATTAATATATTTTTTTAGTGGTACTGAGGGTTGAACCTAGGGTCTTGAACATTCTATGCAAGCAATGTACCACTGAGCTGTGTCTCCAGCTCTTATTTACTTTTATTAAGTAGTTACTTTTATTAAGTATTTATTACTTTTATTAAGATAGCTTCTCATTAAGTTGCCCAGACTATCTTAGAATTTAAGATTCTCTTGCTTTGGCCTCCCAAGAAGCTAGGTAAGTAAGCCTGTATACCACTTCCGTTTTGTTACTTTTTTTGTTTGTTTGTTTGTTTGTTTTTGAGACAGGGTTTCTCTGTGTAGCTTTGGTGCCTGTCATGGAACTAGCTCTTGTAGACCAGGCTGGACTCTAGCTCACACCTGCTTCTGCCTCCCAAGGGCTGGGGTTAAAGGCCTAGGTCACCATCGCCCAGCAGTTACATTGTATTTTAATGTACATCAGAGACTATAAAAGGCAATCTCAGACTGATATAGATTAGAACCTATGAGCAAAAAGGAGTACAGTCTTTACTTTTTTTTTTAAAAGGCCATGTCTCCTTTGTAGCCCAGGCTGACCTCAAACTCAGGTCCCTTCTGACTCACAGTCCCTCGCTTGCTTGTTCCAGGTGGGAGTAGCTATGCCTGTCTTACTGTTTTTAATTTTCCACATTTATTGTGCATATACACGCATCCTTGTGGAGGTCAGAGGACAACCTGTAGGAGCCAGTTCTCTCCTTCCACCATGTGGGTTCCAGGCAGACAATTCAAACTGGCATGCGTGGCAGCAAAACAATCTTTACCTGTTGAGCTATCTTGATGAACACAGATTTTATTTGTATCTTGATACAAGGTCTTGCTGTCACCCAAGCTAGCCTTTAACTCTTGGGCTCAAACAATCCTTCTGCCTCAGCCTCTTGAATGGCTGGTAGTACCAATATACACTACTATTCAGTTTTGTGGGGTTTTTTTTTTATCATTTTAAATTAGGAAAAGTATGGTTTAACTCCTGTGGAGGCAGCTTAAGAATGTCTGGGCTGAAGGCTGGACATGGTGATGTACACCTTTAATCCCAGCACTTGGGAAGCAGAGACAAGCGGATCTCTGTGAGTATGAGGCCAGCCTGGTCTACAGATCAAGTTCCTGGCCAGGTGGAACTATACAGTCTCAAAAAGTCAAAACAAATAAAAGAATATCTGAGTTGAGCTGTTCTGGGGTCCAAGAGATCTGCTGGTAGGCAGATCTGGGTGTGAATTCTGCCTGTATGATGTCATCTGCGTCATCTGGAGAAAAATCATCAGAATAAGTGTATCTATGGAGACTAAGTTAGAGCTCTTGGATGCCTGATAAAACAGTGGCTGGACCTCATCCCAATGAAACAGCTGACCAACTCGGAGACTCTGATCTTTTTCTTGGGCTCTTTCCCCTCTGTAGCTCTTAGTTCCTGCTGAATCTGTTTGATATGCTTGAAGCTTTTCTAGCACTATGTTCAACTTTCAAAGGGGCCACTGCAGTATACAGCCCACTGCCAGGACCATCTACCTCCTGGTGGGCCTCACCTGCCAAGGGAGCTGGCCCTCCCCTTCCACCTGGGCCCCTCCAAGCTCAAGTCCAAGACCTTTTTGAGTACTACCCACCTGCTCCTCTGTCATCAAGCCCTCAACTACAAGCACTTGCCTCTCCGTCCCCCGCCCATCGGTAACATGCCAGGCCTCTTAAGGCTGCTGTGCTGTCTGGAAGGCGGGGGAGGGGCAGAAAGTTCTTGGTCTTAGTAGCATTCTGGGGACTCAGATGCTGAGAAGGGCAGAGCTGGTCATAGCCTTCCTTTTGGGGAGGTCTGACTATTTCTGGGTAACCGAAAGGGTTCTCAGTGGCAGTCCAGCTTTAGCTTGGATTACACCATTTTAAGAGATGCAAGTATTGGGAACAGGGCACAAGGCCCTTTCTGAAGGTATTTCAAATACAGAATTTTTCTATTTCAAATACAGTTTCTTTCCCTGGTTGGAAAAATTCAGCATGTTTAGGGATGGGGGCGGGGTGGGGTGGGGTGTGGAACACACCTCCCTTTGGGTGAGTCCTGGGTATGCACAGAATCCATCTCTCCTCAGCAAACCAAATCATTAGCTGTCACCTATTGCTGGATGGCGTTTCCCTACCCTTGCAATTCCTCCTTCTGACCATCCCAATTCAAGTCGAATGAGCCCTTGCTAACACATTTCATTCTCAGCCGTGAACCAGGAGGAGTGAAGCAGCCCCAGGGACTGGGTGAATGACAGAACCGCAGTTGTGAAACGACCATTTATTGGGGGGGCTTCCAAGGAACCCAGAGCTCAGGACAGGCCAGGAGATGGGAGAGTGCTCGGCCGATTTCCCCCACCCGCAAACCCAGAAAGAGGACAGACGCAAAGGCTCTGAGCGAGACCAGCTCGAACTTGGATTTGGAAGCGCAGAAGCAGCTCTCTAGGTTCATAAACAGTCTGCCACCCCAGCTAGGGCCAGACGCTTACGGAGGAGGCAGAGTGACAGGATGAGAGGGGCAGAGGGACCCAGAAAGATCTTGTCCCCCATGCCAAGTGACACAGAAGGGGAAAACAATGCAGGAGGTGGCCCTGGGAAACGCTCATGGGGGCAGGGGGGCTTGGAGGTGGGGGCTGTGGTTAGGAGGATCACAGGCAGGGGTAGGGGAAAGATGGCGGGGGCTGGAGGGGGAGGGGTGTGGTCACCAAGTGGCCAAGGTCCCTGCAGAGTGGACCCCACAGCACTCACTCCCGAGACTGGCAGGAGCCTAGATCAGGGTCAGGCATTGGGGCTTGTGTGGAAAAGGTGAGTGACGAAGTGTGGGGAGGGATTAGAATCTGGGAAAAGAGACTAGAAGAAGAGGGGATGGGGTGGTGACAGGGCCCCATCTGGGGCCCCGGCGGTCATACATGCAATGGTTGGCAGTGACAGCTGGGTGGGGGGGCACGGCCTTTGCAGTGGGGGATGGTTGGTCATGGGCACGGGGGCCCTACCGGGGGCAAGGTACGTCTGCGGTGCTTGAACCCCAGCGTGGACAGACATCAGGCAGGGGTGCAGGCGGACAGGATTGGGGGGCATGTGGGGGAGGAGCCATGCAGTGATGGGCAGAGCACCGGCAGGCC
>LOJH01061449.1:0-10992 GCA_001685095.1 Ellobius talpinus
CTCTTGTTATAGTAACCCTTCTGTTGTGAGTGTATCGAAGTTCACTTCCTTGTTGAGCTTATGCAAGCTAAGTGTATAAAATGCTTATGCTAGTAAAGCACAGCATGCAGTTGCCATTGCTGATTTCGCTCTGCATCCCCTGTGTCCTGGTTTATTCGTGACCCTTACCCAGGGACCCCGACGCACTAGATGTCGACACATACAAATAATCTTTGGAAGGCACAGTGATTATTTCTAGAAAGGGAGAAAGTGGTTGGCTACAAGATGGAGTGAGAAGGAAACTGCTTTCATGAGCTGACTTTACTCACCATACCTTGCAAATTATGAACTATGTGTATAAATTATTTTAAGAAAATAATTTAGATTTATCCTTTAATTGTAGCACTTAGAGAGAAGCAAGCAGATCTCTGTGAGTTCGAGGCCAGCCTTGTCTACAGGGCTGTACAAAGAAACCCTGCCTCGAAAAAAATAAATACATGAATAAATAAACAAAATAAAATAATTTGGCAAAATAATATATTAAGTAGAACTTAAAAACCTAGAACGCATCACTTAACAGAAAAATGTACTGTCTGAATTAGATTTCTGGCTCTTTTACTAACTGCTGGGTAAGTTTGGATTCTTGACCTTCTTGCACTTCTGTTTCTTCTACTGTAAAATGAGGATAGTAACAGGATGACTTTACTGGGTTGCAAGCTTAATATAATACTTAGAAGCAGTTGGTAAATGTGAGCTATGGTTACCATGCTACTGTATAGCTCTCTGTTGTGAGTGCTGACATACTAATAATACTAAAAGATGCCACTAAAGAAAATACTCAGCATTTAAAGCCTCCCTCCATTTTATATCACAATGATTAATTTCTATTCAGGAAATGGAAGTCTACTGTTCCCACCAAGTTCTCAAAACAACATTCCTTTCTACAACTGGCAGGATGGATTTTCTGACATGAGTGGAATTCCCATTTAAGTTGGCAGCCTGACTACTTATGTGGATCTCACCCTCCCTTACTTCTTAGTCTATCTATTTGAACCTTTAGAGACAGGGTCTCATTATGTATCTCAAAGGGGGCTGGAATCACAATCCTCCTGACTCAGACTTCCAAACACCAAGATTATAGGCACACACCACCACACCCAGGTTTTCAGAGCAAAGTGGGAATAGAAAGAGAACACACACTTTTCATATCACCCATGGAGAAAACATTAAAGCATCACCAAGGATAACATATTTCATTCAATAATTCTCTAAAAGACAGAAAGTAGGCAAAGGAACAGTCACTGATCACTCAAGTCACTAAGAAGAAGGGCCATACTGCTCCACAGACCATCAGTCTGAGGTCAGAAATCCAAGAAGGGAGTCATGGGCTGGAAACATATTCAAAAGCTGTGACTCTGTGGATCAGCTCCACTCTCAAGGCAAGAAGGCAGAGGGGCCAGGTCAGTTGGACCCAGATCAGAACTTCTCCAGAGAACAGCTTTTCTTATCTCATAGGCCAGAGCTCCAGAACACAGCCATACAAGCTGCAAAAAAGGCTGGAAAAGTAAGAATTTAGCTAGATAACATCTTGCCGTCCTAAACAATATCAGGGATCTTGAAAAACTGGAACCTTAGTTCAGCAACCAACTACAAGATAAAAATCACTGACTTTCACATTTTTGGATTCACCGACAGACAAATCTTAAAAAAGTTATAAAGAACATATTGTAAATGTAAGCAATGTAACAAATTAAGATATATGTGCTAGAGGCTGAGGAGTTTAAAGAGATGGAGAAGAGAACTTAATCTTGTCCCCTTACAAAGGTGAGCATCAAAAGTAGTATCTGCTTGGACAGCTAATCAAAAAAGATATAATTTTCTATCTTTTTTGTGGAGGGGACAGGGTTTCTTTGTGTAGACCTGCCTGTCTTGGAACTCACTCTGTAGATCAGGCTGGCCTCTGACTCACAGAGATCTGCCTGCCACTGCCTCCTGAGTGCTGGAATTAAAGGCATATGCCACCACCTTCTAGTTATAATTTTCTCTATTGTGACTACATATCTTTGATTGGTTTAATTTAAAAAATCAGGAAATTCAATCCAGGTGACCCAGCTATCTTGTTCTCCCCTTCTGCCTAGGACCAGAGGCTGGTGTCAGAGGTCAAGTGCTTTCACTTACCTGATCCCCTAAAGTTAAAGTCAAATTACCTCTAGACAATTTGGTCTTTTAAAATTATAAACATGATAGAAGGTCATAGACCTATCTATGAATAGTTAAACTAATTTTGAAAGAGAAGTGGTAAATATCAGTCTAACTAGTTTCAAAATTTATTATATAGTTTCAATAAAGTCTTATTTATAAACTAGGTATGGTAGCACATACCTGTAATCCTAGCACATGGGAGGCTGGGGCAGAAGAATAAGTCTGAGGGTAACCTGGAATACAAAGTGAGTTTGCGACAATCCTGGGCTACAAAACAAGACCTGGTATCATGTTGTCTTCTTGAACTCTGAATCCCGTGCTTCTATTTTAACTAACTCCTGGAGTCTAAGGCTTATGAATTATTTTACTGCAAATGGTTTGTAAACATTACTTTTTGACCTCAAAATACGGATCACAAAGTAGAGACAAGAATTTAATTTTTCTTTCTTTTCTTTTCTTTTTTGGTTTTTCGAGACAGGGTTTCTCTGTGTAGCTTTGGAGACTGTCCTGGAACTCGCTCTGTAGACCAGGCTAGCCTTGAACTCACAGAAATTCACCTGCCTCTGCCTCCTGAGTGCTGGGTTTAAAGGAATGCACCATGACCACCCAGCTAAGAATTTAATTTTAACCAGCTAGGCCTGGCGGTGCAGGTTTGTAATCTCAACTCTCCGGAGTCTGAGACAAGGAGGGCTGCCAAAAGTTTGAAGTCTGCCTAAGCTATACAGTGAGATGATATTTAAAAAATAAAACAGAACAAACAACAAAAACTGCCAGGCATGGTAGGATTAAAGGTATGATTTAAAACCCAGCACTCTGAAGGCAGAGTCAGGCAAATCTGTTTTGAGTTTGAGGCCATCCTGGTCTACACAGTGAGTTCCAGGCCAGCGAAAGCTACATAGTAAGGCCTTATCGTAAAAGAAAACCAGATAAACAAATAATAAAAACAAAGAAATGGTTTGATGAATGTTGTTTTATACATAATCTCAACACTGGTGTAATGGCTATGCAGAAACCAAGGGCCAAGTATTTGGAAATACAGTTCAGTGTTTTAGGTGGAATGGACCTGCTTGTGTTTCCTGTTTTATTTCGGTGGAAGAAGCCTGTGCAGATGTCCAGAGTGCAATGGACAGATAAGCAAATCAGCCAAGGACCTTTAAACATGTGGCGTTTGGATTGATATTTGTATTTAGTGCCTGAGAAACAAAGCTCTAGTTAATGTATGATTTTAAGACAATACCTGGCAGAAACATTCTGATTCTTGGGCTTTTCAGTGTCTCCAGTTCTTATCATTTATAGTTAAATAGTTCTAAGCTCTATACTTCCTTAGGGAATTGTTTCATTGCTCCTCTAGCTTTTTTATTATAGTTTTCCCCTCACAAAGTGAAACAGTTATGTCCATGTGAATAGTGGGTACTTGTGGGCATCAGATGGGCTCAGCCAGGCATCTACACAAGACCGGCAGGTGGTGTTAAGGTCCTCCCAGGCTCTTCTGTATTTAGGGTCACTCATCTCCTTGGACTGGGCATTCTAAGTTCTCCATGTGGAAGCAGTTGGCAGAGGGCCTAACAGTAGATTGGACAAATGTTTGTTCATTCCTGTGCTCACTAGTTCACTGCCACTTGTTCTGAAGCCCAATTCCTTTAAACGAGGAAGTCAACTATATTCGTCCCTGCTCTATTTGCCCCCATTACCCCTGCCCCCACCCCTGCCAAGTTATTTTCACCTATTTTTTTAAATTTCAACTTCCTTTGAGAAACTGTCTCTGCCCTTTGAACTGTGCTACAGATGTTTCCTCTGAAGGAGGTGTAGGGGGCTGTGAAACACTGCAAAGTGCCCAGCACTGCTGAAGCCTACATTTTGTAGAATACAGGATGTACGGGGCAAACAGTACTCCAGGCAACATGAAAAAGAAAACACCAAGGTTCAATGCCATACCTTCCATGTACAATAGCAGAAAGCAAGTCTTGGCTGAGTCAGAAGGGAGCAGATGGTCAGGGAATCTCTGCTCCTGATTATCATTCTACCAAAGAAAGAGCACCTTCTTGGGTCTGGTTGTCTCATTTGAGAATGGGCTATTTCCATTCAAAGTCTGTGTTTTCAGAGAATGTATACTAGAAAATAAAATGTCATTTTAAAATTACTTAGTCTTTACCCCAATTTTCTCACTACTTAGTATGATCTGTCAGTTTTCTTCCTTTCCTGTCCTTCACTTCCAGGATATTTATGACTTTATTTTTTTAAAACCGGTAAGACTTAGATACCTTACAGATAGGAATCTGGTTTTATTGTGGTCACAGAGGCTTAAGTAGATTAGCGTTTTACCACATAAATTCTGCTCTTCGCACTTTGATAAGACATTGAACTAGAACATCAGGAACAGATGTTTCTTTCAGTAGTCATGACATTTGGGGGTCTGCTAATTCATTGCTGTAAAAAGTTAAATACATTTAGTTGTGACAATTAAAAATGTCCTGAAGTCTGGCTTGTTGGCTCATGCCTATAATTCCATCACTCTGGAAACTGAGGCAGAATTGCCAGGAGTTCAAGGCCTGTCAGGACAATAAATAAAGTTACAAGCTAGCCTGAACTACAGTGTGAGGCCTTAAACAACAAACAAAAAGCAAAATGTCTTCCTACTTGTCAGCAGGAAAGATAAAATTTCCTGACATTTAATTGGTGCACAGGTTCTTCCCCTAAGCAGTGAACTGCTCTGTCAGGGTTACTAAAAGAGGACCGTGGGTGTGGAGCATAGAAAGGCAAGATTAAATAACTGTACTTCCAAAACTGGCTGGGGGAGGGGAAATGACACCAGAGGTTAGGAAAAAAAAACAAAGAATTGGGGAACCAGAAGACAACTGTCATAAACACATTTTTTTTCTTACCAATTCTTCACTTTTCCTTTTTTCCCCTTCATCTAAAAAATAAGTGATCAAAACACATAAGAGGGTTTTTTGCTCAAGGTATCATTCCTCAAAGCTTTTTGGTTTTATTTTTCCCAGTTTCTGAGCCGGAGAAATGGCTCAGCCGTTAAAGACTAGGATCACAACCAAAAATATTTTTCTCAGTTTCACCTAGTATTATCTTTGAACATTTTGTTTAAGTAATGTATGTTGTCACAAATCCAGCTTTGCTGTATCGTAAGCAACTCAATAAATCTCCCAGAAGGGACTAGAAAGTAGAGGGAGCAGGGTAAGGGAGCAGAAGTAAGCAGGGTTCACACTATAACCTACTGAATTTGGGGGAGACATGCTACATAGAATATAATCTATAACCTCTTCTGGGGGCCTTTGACACCGGAGATTAGCAGTTATTTACTGTTTAACACTAGAATATGAAGGCTACACTAATTTACAACGAAGCACAAGGGGACCTGCTGAAATGAAATGCAAAGGGACACTGGGTGAGCTGAGCTCTTCAGAGCACAAAGTTGGCTTTCACAATGTCTGTGAGACTGAACACAAATGATCAACAACCAACCAGGCAGATCTTTTCTAGGGTGTGTTCCTTAAAGTCTTTGATTTTTCTTCTTAAAGTCTTTCTGTTACCAACCATGAGCAAGTTTTCTTTGACCTCAGTAAGCATTTGGTCCTGGCCAGCCGATTGGGATTTTCACCTAGGAGGGCTGCCCCAGACAACTATTCACCACACCCAGATCTCAGTACGAACTCGGCCCAAAGCGAAGGCCTCCACCCTGGGAACAGGACACTCAAGATCAGGTCCTCCAGGGCAGATCACCCAGGAACAAGGCTACGGATAGGACAAATCCAGAAGTAGATGGAAAGGCCTGGAGCCGATACCCAACCCGAACCCCGAGGACCCCAGAGGTCCAGCTAACCTCAGGTCGGTTGCGCTTCTGTAGCAAGTGTTCCAGGTAGAGGTCCGAGAGCGCCGTGCGCATGCTATTCCCACCCTCGCGTTCGCTCGACTTGAGCGTCATCTCGCAGGAGTACGGACACCGGGACATTGGAGCGGCAGAGTTTAAGCCCAGGAACCGCAACCCGGGAACCGAGGCCTGTTCGGAGGCGTGGGAGACTGAGGCGGAGGCGGAGGAGGCAGCGCAGGCGGCAGAGGAAAGGAACTAGAGCTGCGCCAACCCCAACCCCGCAGGCGAGGAGCCAGAAGGACTGGGTGGAGCAGTACCCACGCTCCGCCTACTTCCCGCCCTGGCCCGCCCCTAAGCCCACCCACGCCTTGGCCTTCCTTCGTGCCTTGCGATGAGAGAAGGCGTACCTTAGGGCTGCTAGGACGTTCTGCTCTTGCCACGCCTCTGCGGGCCCGAGTTGCGCAGGCTGCCGCTGTAGAAGATGGAATTCCGTTTCGCTTTTACCCGCAGGCCTGAAATACCGGAGCAGATCCAGAAACGTTCAGCTACTGCCTCTGCCGCCCCTTTACTATCCATGAGTTGCAACCAGCCGGCCCCTGGTTCCTAGCTAAGGCAACCCAGGAGTTGATTTTACATCCAGAGAGCTGGGACCATCAGGAACCAGGCAGCTTTCCAATGAAGCCTGAAGAATACAGGGGGTTGACGAGATTCAAGGCTCTTAAATCAGTGTGGTCACAAGGCCAATACACCTTTCAGGTTTAGACTTGTGAAAATGCCTTTACGCTCCTGTGCTGCTGGTACCATCACTTATACTGGTGTATGCTGTTCAATGATGAAAGATGGGATTGCCCTCAAGAGTGTTTTTACTTACCTTAGGTCAGCTCTCCCACTGTTGATGCCACACAATTTCTAGGAATCAGCCAAAGCCAATGGAACAATTTTTAACAATCAGAGTAAGATCCCTAAACATCCAAATGCCCTGGAGACAAATAAAAGGCTTTCCGAACAAAATTAATGTTTACTGGGCCTAAAGGCTCCTTGGGAACCCTGTCCTAAAACCATGAGTTCGCATTATTAATAACTTAAACCATACCCATATGCCGAGAGGAACTAGTTTTAGGTGGAGAAAGAATGAAAGACAAGAGAAGAGGGGAGGGGAGAAGGAAGGAGGAGAGATTGGTTCAGAGAAAGAATACATCAAACAATGTTACAGAATGGACAACCCTGTAACACACCTGTGCACATATCCAAGGGTACTAAACAATAAAAATAAATGAGTAAAGGGGGTCTTTTATTAACTGAATCTGGAACTGGAAAAGATGAAATTGGGACCTTGCTTTATGTGATATGCAAATGGGGATGAACCTCATTAGTGGACTGCCTAGTCAGCATGCCAAAACCAACAAAACAAAAATAAAAACAAAAACCAAAAAAACCCTTCTAATATATATTCCTAGCATTTGAGAGATAGAGGTAAGAGGATCAGAAATTCATTGTCACCCTCAGCCACATAGTGAGTTTGAAGGCAGCTTGGGATACAAACACCTTGTCTCCAAAAGTAAATAATAAATAAATAAGGAGAAATAAGAACTTCTTAAAAAACAAACGGGGGCTAGAGAGATGCCTCAGTGGTTAAGAGCATTGCCTGCTCTTCCAAAGGTCCTGAGTTNAAATAAATAAATAGATAAATATAAAAAAACCCCAAAGATAACCAGGCATACTGGCACATACCAGTAGTCTCAGTACTTGGGTGGTAAATACAGGAGGATCTTGAGTTTAAATCCATCTTCTGCTACAGGATGAATTGAGGCCAATTTGTGCTGCATCAAATACTTTCTAAAGCAAAACAATCCTTAAACTACAAGGGAATGGGAAGATGTCTCATTTGCTAGGATTACTTACTGTTCGAACATCAGGATCTGAGGTTTTTGTCTTGTTTTGTTTCCATGGTTCTTATTTTATTTAAAAAAATTCTTTTTTCATATATTACATACCAACTGCAGTTTTCTCTCCCTCCTCTACTCCCAATCCCTACCCTCCCTCCCCTTTCCCCAAGATTCACTCCTGTTTCTTTTCAAAAAATAAAAAAGCACGCTGGGCGGTGGTGGCACATGCCTTTAATCCCAGCACACGGGAGTCAGAGGCAGGCGGATCTCTGTGAGTTCGAGGCCAGCCTGGGCTAGTTCCAGAACAGGCACCAAAAACTACAGAGAAACCCTGTCTCGAAAATCCAAAAATAAATAAATAAGTAAGTAAATAAATAAATAAGAAAGCAGGCCTCCTAGGGATATGCACTGAACATGGCATAACAAGTTACAGTAAAACTAGGCACAAACCCTCGCCAAGGCTAGACAAGGCAACCCAGTAGGAGGAAATGGGTTCCAGGAGCAGGAAAAAGTCTCAGAGACAGCTACACAAGCAAAACGTATATGGAGATGACCTAGCTCAGACCCATATAGAGTGCTTGTGATTGCCACTTCAGTCTATTTGAGTCCCTATGAACCCTGGTTAGTTGATTCTATGAATGTGTTCTCCTGATGTCCTTAACCCCTCTGGTGACCCGTCCAGCAGGTCCAGTTATTCAGGGTCTGAAGAGGCACTACCTGAAATGGACATGGGCGAGAGAGAAGAAGGAGACCAAGCAAAATGTAGTTGTCAAGGTCTCTTTTATTGAAGCAAAGCGTTTGACATATATACTCCTCCAATGAGGAACTGGGGTCATGGCAGGGTGAAAGGGAATGAGGAACTAGGCTGAGGGTACAGGGTTCGATAAAGGTCAGTGATTAAGACATCTGCTGTGTGCACAAGCTATGTGCGTAAGTTGGAACATTTTGTGGTTTTCTCAAAAATCAAGACACAAAATAATCAATGCTTAACTAGCAAAGGAAGGGCTCAACTTCCTATTTCTCAGGAGGCCTTGGGATCATGAGGCCTTGGGGTCAACCTAGGAGGCACGGCTCCTAACACTCTGGTTCTTATGATCCTTCCTCTCCTCCCCATCTTCCTAAGGATTTCCCCCTGGTTCCCTCTAGTGTTTGGCTGTGAGTCTGTGCGTCAGCTCCCATCAGTTGCTGGATGATGCCTTTCTGAGAACGATTATACTAGGCATTGATCTATGAGTATAGCAGAATATCACTAGAAATCATTTTGTTGACTTTTTTAAAACCCAGTGATATTTGATTCTATCCTGAGTCTCTGGGATAACCAGTCTCTGGTTCCTGGGTATCCATGCAGTGTGAGGTGTGGGCTACCTCTCATAGTATGGGTAGACTTCAAGTTGGATCAGTCATTGCTTGGCCACTCCCACAAGTTCTGTGCCACTATTAGCCCAGCACATTGAGCAGGCAGGACAGAATGTAGGTTGGAGGTTTTGTACTGGCTTGATGTCTCAGTCCCAACGCTGGGAGAGTTGCCTAGTTATAGAAGATGGCAGATTTGGGCTCTATATCCCCCATTACTAGGAGACTTCACTAGGGTCACTCTTGTAGATTCTAGGGAGTTTCCACTGTACTAGGTTTCTACATGGCTTCTCAAATGCCCCTCAATTCCAGTCGTCTCTTCCAGTATTCTCTCCATCCATCACTCCCCTATCACCTGATCACCCCGTTCCCATCTTCACCTTCCCCCAGTCTACTATCAAAATCTATCCTATTTCCCCATCCCAGGGAGAGCCATTCAACCCCCCTTGAGCCCTCCTTCTTACTTAGCTTCTCTGGGTTTTTGGATTAGCCTTTACTTAACAGCTAATGCCCACTTATAAGTGAGAACATACCATATTTGTCTTTCTGGGTCGGGGTTACTTCACTCAATTTTTTTCTATTTCCATCCATTTGCCTGCAAGTCTCCTGCTGTCATTATTTCTTAAACAGTTGAGTAATATTCCATTGTGTAAATGTACCACATTTTCTTTATTTATTCTTCTAGGTTCTTTCCAGGTTCTGGCTATTATGAATAAAGCCGATATGAACATAGTTGAGCAAGTGTGCTTGTGGTATGATGGAGCATCCTTGGGGTATATGTCCAAGAGTGGTATAGCTAGGTCTTGAGTTAGAACAATTCCCAATTTTCAGAGAAACTGTAATATTGATTTTCAAAGTGACTGTACAAGTTTGTACTCCCACCAGCAATGGAGGAGTGATTCCTTCATTCCACATGAATTGTCACTTATTTTTTTATCTTAACTGTTCTGACAGGTGTTAAGATGTAATCTCAAAGTAGTTTTGATTTGCATGTCCCTGATGACTAAGGATGTTGAACATTAAGTGTTTCTCAGCCATTTGAGATTCCTCTGTTGAGAATTCCTTGTTTAGAGCAGTACCCCATTTTAAATTGGATTATTTGATTTATTGATGTCTAGTTTCTAGTTCTTGAGTTCTTTATATATTTTAGATATTAACTCTCTGATGGATGTGGAGATTTCCCATTCTGTAGTCCGCTATTTTGTCCTATTGATGGTGGAGGACCTGCATTTGAATTACCAACATCCACTTTAAAAGGTGGTCATGGCCACACATGCCTATAACCCCAGAGCTATGGAAAGAAATAATAGGATCTGTTGGCTGTCAGCATAGCTCCATAGTCAGTGAGACACCCTGTCTTAAGAAAATAGGGTGAAAAGTAATAGACCAGAACACATAGGTCATCCTCCTTTTTTTGTATATTCATGAATGTATGAAACCATACATACAAGGATACATACACCTCTCTATTTCTGTATGTTTCTCTCAAACACATGTAGACACACAAAAAAAATTAAGAATAAATATAATGATGAAAAGTATTGTGTGACAATGGTCTTGTACCCTGTAAAGATTTGTCACTTGTACTGGTTTAATAAAACGCTGATTGGCCAGTAGCCAGGCAGGAAGTATAGGTGGGGTGACAAGACTAGAAGAATTCTGGGAAGAGGAAAGGCTCCATCTGCAGTCACCAGATAGACACAGAGGAAGCAAGATGAGAATGCCTCACTGATAAAAGGTACCAAGACA
>LOJH01061453.1:0-10991 GCA_001685095.1 Ellobius talpinus
AGTGGATTCTAGCCACTAATAAAGGTCATTGAGCCTATAATTCATGACCCTTGAACCCTATTTTTAATGAGTCAGAATGGGAGCAAGGAAGTGGGAAGTAGGCTGAACTGTATGTTCACTGACATACATGGGTTTCTAAAGTTTAACAAAATGCATTAACTAGTGACTTGCTAAGAATACACATTTATTACTTACAAAAATTAGTTGGGGTTATACTTGGGAATATATTTCCATATTGAGATTCCAATTTCAGCGAAGAATTTTCAGAAACCTCATTTAAGAAACTATAAAACAAAGCAGAAGCACCAACAAATTGCCCCATTCACATATGAGTGGCCCACTACAAATGCACCTCTGCAGCCCCTCCTACTTAGCCCACACCTAGCTACCTCTTCTCAGGCTTTGGCAATGTGATATATTTCAACCAATAGAACTATAGCAAGCATGACAGATGGTGTCATTTCCTCTCTTGTGGCTTTTCAAATCCAGCTTCCATGTGGCTAATTGGGGTAACTAGTGAGGGGCCATACAGTCCAGTTTCGCACATAAGTGCAGTGCAAGTGTCCCCAGCCAAGATGGCATTTGAATGGAGTTGAGAAACGGAGTCTCAGAGTCATTTGGAAAACTGCCCAATTTTTCTGGAAGAAATGCCAACCTATAGTACTACATGGTAAAAATTGTTTTGTTATTTAAAGAGCTAATATTGTTACAAATGTGTTGCACAGCAAAATCTAACTGAAACACCACTTTTTCCAGAAAAAGAAATCGAAGAGAAGTTTTAGAAGTCAAGTTTCGTAGTGTTCAAGTTTACTACACTTAGATTATTGCACATTTTTCATTTGCGGACTTGACAAAGTGATAATATATATCTTGAGGGCCAGATGAATTCAAGAAATATTCCAAAAGAGGAGAAATTATTTCTAACTATATTCTAAATATTTACCTTATCCTTAAACCCTTATATGCTTTAACCCTCATCAAAGGAGTCTCTTTTTGCGGCACATAGAGACTATTAAAGATATCTAAAACTGTTCAACGTGTAGAGAATAAGTGCCAGTGAAGTGCCTGACTTCACTGGATACACCTGCACTACGGCCCCTATGCCCAGGGGTCAGGCAGTGTTGCAGAAGAGTAGGTAGACATGTGATAAGAGCCAGAAACCCAGGATGCCTGCTGCTAGATAGTGTCCCCTAAACAATGACAGGGAAAAAAAATGAACCCGTGAACTCTCAAGTATCTTGTTACCTGAACAAAACCAGCCTAATGCCAACACCAGATGAGGGCATGCTGACATAGATGGGGACAATTGCAGAAGGCTCCACCCAGAGATGAAGAGCTACAGGTGATCAGTGATTGAAAAGCATGGCAGAAATCATTGATCCCAGGGGTGAGCTCCTACTAGACTGTCCAGCCTCAAGTGTTCAGCCTTGGACACATGTGCACCCAAGCAATGTGAAATGGACTCAAGATGCATACTGCATATGCATGTAAATACACGTGTATATGTGAGTGACAATAATGATTAAAGAAGAATTAACAAGTGAAGTAGGGCATGGGAGGTATGGATAAGATGGACCAATGCAAATGTAGTACTCATGTATGAAGTTCTCAAAAAATACAAATTAAATTTAAAAAGAAATTTGCCTAATCAAGTATCACTAAACAATAGGACAACTCCGAAAGAAACAGAATGTAAAGTGTACAAAGTGTGTTCTAGAAATAGACACTAAAATTCTGAAAGTGGGAAAAGGAACTGTGACATTTAGTTTTGACTCTTATGAAGGAAACTTGCTTGCATTATTGAAGAATCTAAGTTTACCATGGTAACTGCCTCCTTATGCATCACTTTTAATCCTGCAAAAGGTATATATGGTTGTCATGATATATGGTAAGTACAAAAGTTCTCATTACCAGGCAAGTACATAGAAAAGTTCAGAGCATCAGATTGATTACATGTAAAGAGGGCAACATTTTTGTAATAATCAAATTTGGATGGTTTCTTCAGCATGGTGACTGTCATACAACATATTTGAGTATGAAATAAAAACTGTTAGGGGCAATAAAATATTACATATGTACACAAC
Source organism: Ellobius talpinus (assembly GCA_001685095.1). NCBI lineage: Eukaryota > Metazoa > Chordata > Mammalia > Rodentia > Cricetidae > Ellobius > Ellobius talpinus. The sequence continues at coordinate 2,085 of LOJH01061453.1, forward strand.
AATAACTAGAAGCTTTATAGTGCAGACTTTCATCATTTAAACGTGTTTACCGATATCTTTAGCAAAAGAGAACTTGCTGTATGACATGGCACATGAAAAAAATCAATATTCATGTTAGAAGCTGTTAATAAAACATTTCCCTCTTACAAAACCATATTCTACCACATTTTAGCAAAGAAGAGACAACAATTTCAGGCATTTTAGAGTTTTTTGAATAAGAAATAAACTGGAAAATGTGAAAGAGGGTGTCAGACAATTGAGAATGTGATATCAGGGACTTTTAGGGAGATGACATTTAAGATGAGACCTGGAAGAAAAGAGACAGTTATGTGAATTTTAAGTAGGAAGGATAGCAAATTCAAAGAACCTAGAGAGTAAATGGAATCGGCACTTTCAAAGTCTGAAAAAGGACATGCAGACAAGTTTAGGAAGGTACACAGGGTCAAAGGCAAGATATCACAAATACTTTTAAAGCTAAAAGAAAATTATACCAGATGAGAACTTAGAAAAATATAGTAATAAATACTGGGTAATGGGATACTTTGGTAACTCTGAAGGTACAAATATAGGGGATCAATCCAGAGAGAATGGAAACAGAAGACAAAGTGACCCAGTGTACCTCAAAAATGAAGGATTACATGTTTACGAAATTTGTATCTTACTGATTATGAACAGCTAAGTATAAATTAACTAATAGAAGAATAGATTTCAAAATCAGAAAATTTAGTCAGGTGTAGAGTGGGGCATGGAATGAGAAACTGAAGTTTTGAAACAAAAGAAAGGGAAAAGGGCTTTTGTTGTCACTGTTGTTTTTGCTTAAAGTAGAAAAGAAGGCTCAAAGAAGCATGGTAATCTAGAAATAAATGCAGTTGTTTCAGCAGAGGGAAATGGAAAGAAGGAATTCCTACAAACTCTTTATATAAGACACACTCAAAATATAATAATCATCAAATAATTTAAAAATTATCAAACCTACACATCTATCTGTCTGTCTGTCTGTCTATTATCTATCATTTACCTACCTATCATGTAGTTAGTTAGTTAGCTATCACCTATTTGCCCATCATCTACCTATATACCTATAAATCTATCATCTACTTATCTATCTGTCTCTCTATCAGTCTATCATCTCTCTATCATCTATCTATATCTATATGTGTGTATGTGATAGAAATCACAAATACAAATACCTGTATTGCTGTTATTATAACAATATTACTAGACTCTAAAGGATAAAGAACATTGAGAATTTGATCAGTTCTATTTAACCAATTACTAATAGGCAAGCACTTATTACTGTCCTTCATATTAAAAAAAAATGTTTTCCGGTTGTATGGGAGATTATAAAAAAATTTTCTTCTTTTCTTTCCTTGCTATTTAGTAACAACATGCCTTGATTCTTTACATTTTTATCTTTGTGCATGTGTGGAGTATAGTGTATGAGCAGCATGCCCAGTGTGAGTATGGGTGCACACTTGCCCCAGGATATATGTAAAGGTAAGAAGAAAACATCAGGTGTCCGTCTTTCCTACTGTGTTGGAGAGATTCTCCTGATCACCACTGCACACACCATGCTGGCTGACCTTAGAACCTCCACCGGTTCTCCTGAGTCTGCCTCCAGTCTCAATGAAGGCGACTGAGATTACAAACGTGTAATTCTTTTCTGTAGGTTCTGGGGATCTGAATTTATATCGTCATGCTTGCATTTCAAGTATTCTACCCACGAGATTTTTCCCAGGAAGGAATTTCTTTCACTTAAGGAAGCCCATAATCTAACAGAGAAAGGGCAAGAGACAGCTCACACACACGGAGGCTCAAATACTCCAGTGGCACTGTGGTGAATTAGATAAAACACACTTTAAATCAAAATCTATAAAAGAAGAAATAAGGAAGTCATTATATAAGAAAAAGAGAAAAGAGTTAGTTGATGATTCCAGCCTTAAACTTGTACAAACGCAACAAAATAAGAAATTTTCACGTCAACGTCCCTGAAAAACATACTTGCAAAAATCCTTAACTAAGCTGAATTCACTTGCACCTTAAAATGATATCACGATGGTGAAGTATTAGTTTCTGGAACACAGAATGGAATAATATACACAGATCCATAAATTAATTATCCCACATTAACACCATGGAAAACAATAATCATATAACTACCTAACCAGATGCAGCAATATGTGTGACAGGACTGAGCATTTCATGATGCTAACAAGAAAAGACTAGATGTCAAAGATGATGCAGACCATAGATTTCCAGCCAATAGCAGACACCAAACTGAACAACAAAAAAAAGGAAACTATTGAAAACTAAGATAGGAGCAAAGGAAGGATTATCAATTGAATCTGTTTTTCACAGCACTGTGTGTTATGGCTTGAATGTGAACTGTTTCAAAGGCTTGGTTCTTAACTGGTACCAATGTGTGGGGAACTGGTAGGAGAGTTTGGGCCTCCTGGAGAAAGTAGCTTACTGGGCTGTGCCTTGGAAACTTATGTCTTGCTGTCCTCTTCTCCCTCCTTCCCCTTTCCCTCCCCCTCTTACATGGCTACCAGTGGGCAAACATCTTTGCTCAATCCCACCTTTCTGCAATCTTATCCTGACTCAGATCAGACAGGACTGATGAATCCAGTTGATCATGGACTGTAACTTATGAATACATGGTCCAAAATGAGTATATCCTCCTTGAGGTTGCACATGCCAAGGATTTTTTTCAGTCACCAATAAGCAACAAAATATGACAGTCAATACCCTTTAGAGAGGGATTTTCCTAGGGATGATAGATGGCAGAACCCACAAACAGATCCAGCACTAATTACATAGAAAGAATGTGACATTTACAGGATCAGAGAGAAGGGAAAAAAAAGATGGTTTGGGTGTAATTGGTTAGTCATGTGATAAGATATTGATTAGAAATACCTCCTCAACACAAAACAAACATAGTTGAACTAAATCCTTTAATGGTCAAGAGAGATTATTAGGACTTTCAGAAAAAATATCCAAAAAACAACCACTAATGACTTTAGAGTATGATTTTAGTACTTTTTAGTATAAAATACAAAATTAATCAAGTTATACTATGTAAAGGTGACAGAGAGAGAAAAGACAATAAAGGTGACAAATATCAATTTACCTCTATGTGTGACTATCTAATAAGCACCTGTAACTAAGAAATAATGACTTGAGAAAAGCAAAGTGATGCCCAACCTTACCAGCTATCTGCTAATTACAATTCAACTAATGTAGCACCATTTTTGTTGTTGTTTATTCATGAACAGATTTATTGTCATTATTCTCATCAATACTTTCAATTTAGGCTATTTTGATCAAATTCTGTATCAAATTTTTACCATATATCAATTCTATATAGTTCAAGATTAATATTTCTTAATGGTAGTAATACAATTGATAAAACTCTAAGGAAAAGCAAAGCAAACGGAAACCAAAATTTAGGGTCTTGGTAACCTTTGGTTACGAAACTAGTTAACAGGCTCCCAAAGGTTTCAAAATTATCTGTAGTATTTTCACAGTTAGAGCCAAGGAAATAGTGCATGGTTTGAATTTTGATAATTTTAAAAATAGTGCTTCATTTATGCTTTATATATCCCATTACCATTTTTTTAATTACACAGAGAAATGAATACAGAGGCTCTAGCTACACTTCTTGATGGCATGCCCTTTCTTCTTTAGACACCCCAGGAAAACTCAATTATTGTACATCAACAGCTTTCCCCCAAAAGCAGAAAGAGAAGAAAGGAGATAATTGCATCCCTGCTATCTGAGGATGGGAAGTGATACAGCCCACTGGGAAAACCCAGGTGTTCAATGATGCCAAGTGGTGTCTGATTTTGCCAAGTTTTAGCCCAGGAGAATGATATTTACAGTCCTTAGATTTTAGTTTGCCTCACTGTATAATTCCAGAGGAAAGAAACATATTTTGAGCAAAAAAAAAAATATCATGAAACATTGAGGTTAAAAACTTTGCAGGTAACTCAGTGTCTAACATCACAATGTTGAAAGGCAGAATCAGGCTTCACATGGTACAAGGAGCTGGAGGGTGTCTTAAAGTTATTCCTTTTCATCATATCTCCCAAGCAGATTTAAATAGTTAAATTATGAAACACTGTCCTAGTTTTATTCAGTTCCTCGGATAAACATTGTGAAAAAAAGCTGCACAAGAGAGAAAAGGATTTACAAGGCTTACACTTCCAGGTCACTTTCTATCATTAAGAGAAGTCAGGACTTGAAATCAAGCAGAAACCACAGAGGAATGCCACTTGCAAACTCACTCACGGGCCCTGCTTGGCTACCTTTCCATGCAGTTCAGGCTCACATGCCAAGGGATAGTGCTAACAAGGGTCTGAACATTCCACACTAGCTATCAATCAAGACATTCTATCACCAAGATGCCCACAGGCCATGCTAGTTGAGGCAATTCTTCAACTGAGGATCCCTCTTCTAAACTGAGCCTAGGTCACATTAAGCTGACAATAAAGACTAAGCAGGACAAATGTCTATAGAAGTTGTTCAAAATGAGTTCAGTTTCAAACTTTTACTTGTCAAAAACAAAGGCAAATTTTATACATTAGATTTTTCTACTCAATAATACAAAAATGATAATCTGCCATTGCTATTAAAGATCTTTTCTTAGAAGGACACCCAATTACTGTCTTTAAAGATTAATTATTTTTACTTTGTGTGTATTTGTCTTTTGCCTGCATATATGTGTCTGCACCATGCCTTTGCCTGATGCCCAGGAAGACCGGGAAAAGAGTTCTGATCCCCTGAAACAGAAGTTATAAACAGTTATAAGCTATGATGTGGGTGCTGGGAGCCAAACCCAGGTCCTCTGCAAGAACAACAAATGCTCTTAAGCAATGGACCATCTCTCCAATCTGTCATCAGTATTTCTAGTGAAAAAAAATCTCTACTATAGTTGTGCAACTAGGCCAGTTATGTTCAGTCACATTTTCCCACCACACCTGTCATTTTGTGGAATAACATTAAATTTTGTTAAAAGCACTCCATAAATAATGAATTATGTCAAAAATTATTTATTATTCACATAAGATCCATAAAATATTAAATACAAAATTTAAGAACAAAAAAGTAATTTCTAATTCCCCATTCTTCATACCAGGTAATAAGGCATGAATCTTCTACTAGACTGTGGAAAAGAAGATATTCCACTTGACTACTTCCCTTCAGGCTGCAAAAGACAAACAGAATCCTCTTATTGCTTGATAACTCTAGAATAATAATAACTAATGGAAATCCATGAAAGTGACACCGAGGAAAGTCAGGAGACCAGTTTAATTGTTTCTATGGGCTTGACTCATGCTGTGACCATAGGTCTCTTGTAATAAAGATGCTATAAAAGCTTCCTGGAGCTCAAAGGTCATGATACTCTCTGTTTGGGCAGTGAGTAGAGATGGTGAACTCACAGAGAACCTCCTCATGATAACGTACAGCAATGAAATTTTTTCCTTAATGAAGTTCTTCTAGGGATTGTGTTTATCTACTAATCTACCATTCTATAGCTACTGATATGTGATCTATGATCATATCACCTCAGGAATTACTAAAAATTACTCTGTTTTCTCAGTATATTTTAATAATTTCTGTCAATATTGAACTTTGTCAGTCATAGTAATAAAATTACTATGGAATTTCTGGGTTCTTGTTTTTTGTAATATGATGTTTGCTGAAATATTATTTTATTAATGTCCTTTGTGAAAATACTTCAATTATTTAAAATATAGCAAGTAAGGGAAAGCATATTTCTCAAATATAATTAAGTTCCTTGAACTACTCTAAAACCATTCTTTAGAAGGCACTATGTAGAACAGAAGCACTATGGTGCATGTCTGTAATTCCAGCACTTGGGAGAGAGAGACAGAGAGGTCAAGAGTAAAAGGTCATCCTCAACAATGTAAGGAGTTCAAGGGCAGACTGAGCTACATGAGACCCTATCTCATAAACAATAATGACAGCAAAGAACAAAATGTGTCCAACAAATTAATGAAGCTAAAGCAATAAAGCTAAAATTCTACATGCTCTATTTTAATGCAACTTATGTTCTGAAACCACTGATATTATTAAAGCTAAAAACTATCTGGTTTATGTAAATTTTTAAGTATCTAAAATCTATACTAACACAGAAAACAAAATTAATTGCAATAAACCAATATTAAACATCTATCCACTACTAAATTTTGCAAATTGACATTTAAATTTAGCAATAATTATGCTAAAAGTCATATGTTACTTATTTATTTAAATAAATATATACTCACTAAGCAACAGAATTACATTTGCTATGGATCAAGAATAATAGGTGAAATACAAAATTTTATCTTTTCTGTCAGTGCAGTGTCTTGATTACATCCCTTCCCTGCTCCCTACTTCTGGCCCCCACATGACTCTAGTGTGGTATACAGTCTCAAAAAAAAGCTTGTTTGTAAACTACATATATAATCAGTAATCTTCGATCCACACTGATTCTTCCCTCTTCCAAAGTACCATTTACACAGGATCTCTAGGCAGTCATATTAGTGGGTACGGTAAGGACATTGCAAGTATACGGATCAGCTGAAAACACAACAGTAGGCACAACTTTTCAAAGGCCCTCAACCACTCCTAACATGAGGAAGTTGGTGATAGCTATAGAGGATGGCCATTATCCCATATCTGAGGAATAACTCTATTACTTCAATTTATTACCAACCACTCGCAAACAGGCTGCTTTCTGAATTGTCATACCTTTTTCATTTGTCTATATGAAAACAACCCATCACTTCCATGCTGTAACTTACTCGTTCTCAACACATCCATTGAAGAGAGAGAAGATGCTGTTGAAAGAGGCCAAGAAGGGTTGAGAAGTAGCATTCCAAGCCCATGGGGCTACAGTGCAAATCTGTATCTTATTCTGACTAACTTATATTCCTGCTTTCTGCTATCAATTCCTGAGTTTTGCTTCAGGAAGCAATGACCCCTCATCCAATAACATGCTGAAGCCAATATTAGGTCAAGGGTTGAGCTACACTTTGAAATATTGTCTCCCTTTTCATCATAACTTGAATTTAGAGAGAAAGAAAAGAATAACTAAACCACCTGACATTTGTGTGCAGCCACCACTCAAATGCAGCACCCTGAGCACTATCAGTTCCTGTACCAAGATCTTCAGGGAGGCTCTGGTTCATTAGTAAAGATGGAATATATACAGAGAGTCTGGATTTTGTATATTATTATGTTTTATTTGAATTTTTTGACTGTAAAGGAGCTAAGTACAGAGAGACATTTCATTGTATGGGTTGCTAAACTAAAGAAGTATTGATATTTTAGAGGTATAATGACTTCAAAATTTGGACCTAAGGATTTGTTGCTTTGGAAAAGATGTTCTTTTTTTGGAAAAGAGGTTCATCCTTTGTTTCCACAGAGGATGAGAACCTATGGAATCCTTCCAGATTAATGTGGTTTGATGAGTTAAGACTCCCCTGCCAAAAGGTTGTCGTGAACACCCACAAAAATACTTCACCCAACGAAAAGCAGGAAGCAATATGGACAAAATCATGCCCAAATTCCCAAACATTGTTTATAAATGTGTGTTTATATATAAAGGGGGATATACTATAGAGATTTGCATTGGTATGGATCTAGGTTTATTGATACAAATTTAAGGTCAATTTTGCTATATGTATGTTTCTGCTCTTGATTTAGGTATTGTGTTTGTGAAACTCATTTAAAAATGTAATGAATTATTTATAAATACAGGTTAATAGATAGTCATCTGTAATAATCAAGCTTGTAGTCATGTAAGTTAGGTTTTCTAGATGTACAGAGATACATTTTAGATGGATAGGCATTCTTCAAACCTATCAAAGACTACAGAATACAGTATTTAAAGTGTTTTAAGAACTTAGGACTTTTCATGACAATAAGACATATCTGATCCTGGAAGCACCAATATACTTCAAGAGAATGATGAGCATCAAAGAGGCTCCTTATGGAGTTTGTTAGCCATTTGGGCAAGAAACTGCTCTTTCCTGGACTCCTTGATAAACTGGACATGGAGGACCCAGAGAAAAATGACTACCAAACTTGCCTAAAGGTGAGACAGTCCTTTGTGGTTCCTGCTTCATGAAAAAGTCTGCCAGACATTCTGAAGGCCATAGAAGAAAGTAACTGACAAACTTCCAATATAGGTAGACTGTCTTTGAAATTTTCTTCTTCATGGAATAGTCTGCAGGATACTATGTGCCTGTGGGATGAAGACTGAATTCCCCAAAGATATAGAAGAACTTTGAGTGTCTGTCCAGGCAGAGAGATGTCTCTGTCAATTCTAGAGCTTTGGAAGTTGTTTACAATGTACTTCCTGTTTACTTAGATAATATGATATGTTTCTGGAGTCTTTGATTATGCTGAAGAATAGATATAGTTACAGTTTTCCTTAGTTATGATAAAAGATAAAGTATATATGAATATTATAACTGTAATTCTTGCATGATACCTGTTTTGTTATATGCAATTTTCCTGTGTTAAAGTTAATACCTTCCTTTTTATTTATACAGAAAAAATGAAATGTTGTGGAAAGTCCTTCTGTATATGTGTTGCATTTATAGGTTAATGAATAAGGAATGTGTTTAGGCTGTGATAGACAGGATAAAACTAGGAAGGGAAAACCAAACTGAATGCTGGGAGGAAGAAGGTAAAGTCAGGAGAAGCCATGTAGTCCTACCAGAGATAAACACTGGACAGAACTTTACCCAGTAAGTCACAGCCACATGGCAATACACAGATTAATGGAGATGGGTTAGTTTAGGATATAAGAGCAGCTAGAAATATGCTTAACCTATTGGCCAAATGATGGAGGAGGGTCATCTGTCTATGTGTTACTTTCATTGGTTAATA
>LOJH01061458.1:0-10991 GCA_001685095.1 Ellobius talpinus
AGTGTTTAAATGAATATAATTTGTGTGTTGTTATTTCAGGTGTAAAGCTAGCTGGGCGGGATGAAAAGCAGGCCCGTGCTCCCTATCACTACAAAACAAAAATCCAAACAAATTGAAAGAAAAGAAAATCAATAAGAAGGAATAACAAATCAGAAGTACACACATAGAAACAAAACCAAGTCATGAACTCTGTGTTGTGTTGGTCAGCTGCTCCTGGGGGCAAGTCCTTCCCTAGAGTGTTGTTGACCTATCCAGTGGCACTCCATTGGAAAAAAACATTGATTTTTCCCTTTCCTAACAGGTATCAATTACAATAGCTTTTTGGTTAGGGGTGGGAATTTTTGTCCCCTTCCCCTTCTTAGTGCTGGTATCTTGGTGACAAGTTCTTAAGTAAGTTTGACTGCAGACCAAGTAGGTCCTAAACTTTCAGAAGGCAGTAGTATGTGAGTAAATAGCTTCTCAAATTTTCCTTTTTCTTTCTTTGTTTTGACTTGGATTTTTTTTTGTTCCAGAAAAAAATATAGGCACATTCAGTTTTATAAGTGAGAAAGCTGAGTTTTGAAAAGAACTTTTTTAAGGATTTGTACTTGTAGTTAAATAAAGCAGGTAGGGCATTAATAATTTGTTAGGAGTGGATTCTGTGATATCCTGATAGATATTCACATTTTGGATGCAAATTAAAAACAATATTTAGCATTTTTTTGTGCTAGCTAAGTGTGTTGAAAATAAGGTACCCGGTCTTTATGCCTTGTTCATGACCTACCAGAGACTTGAATATATAGAAAATATATAGAAATTTACAAGCTGAGAATGAGACTAGAAGGTGTTAGAATTTAAATACTATAAGAAGACAAAAGCACCAGTGAGTGGTAAGTTTTTAATGACAGTGACATGCTGTGTAATAGTTTATCATAAGAATTTTTAATGTTTATGCAAATTGATCGCTACATTAATACAGTATTGTGGTTTGAATAAATTTTTAATGTCAGCATTTTTTCTCAGTGGTCATTTTGAGCCTTTTCTGTCAATGATAGACGTTAGATCATACTAAGGGAAAAAACACATCTAGAATAAATACAATTTTTACTAAACCCATTTCCTCTGTAAAATCCAAGATACTGTTTGTGTTTAATGTTATCTAGCCTTAAAATTTTCTTTTCCTTCAATAGCATGCCTGTGCATGTTTGTAAGGCCAGACAGCTTTGTGGTTTACTTCTTAGCACAGTTCTTGTTCCTTGCTGCTGCTGTTCTTGTTTGTGTTTAATTGGAAAAGACCCGTACTGTTTAGAAATTTTGCAGCGCCTCAAGTAGGATCCAACATGGGTCTGTAGTCTCCTTAGTCGAAGTTCTGTGCTTCCTTACTTTGAGGTTTCTAAATGGTAGTGGTTGCATCTCATTGAGAACTAATTCCCCTCTAACTTTCACTTACTGGTCCTTAACAAACTGGCGCTATGTATTTGAAACTTTATACACAGTAAATATGAAGAGTATTTGAAAATAAATGTTACATCCTACTTGAGGTTTTTGGTGGTGGGGGGGTTGTGGTTTTTTTTTTGCCAGACTAAGTGGGGGAATCCCTAATTTTCAGGCTTCATGGACATGATATAGTTTACAGACCTTCCCCCATTCACATTTCTCAACTCATGACAAAGTCTTTTTGTCACTGTACCTCTTAAAATATAGAGGCCAATACTGAACTGACTACTTTAGATGTGGTATGACTTATTACAGAACACAGTGAACCTATTATTTGGCTCTTGTATGAATGCAGCTTGAAATTTGCATTACATTTTTTGGCAGCAGTATTACCCTTTAATCATATTGAGCTTATGGTCAACTAAAATGTTGCCTCTTCATGTGAGCTGCTTTAATCTAATTTTTCTCTATTTCACTTGTCAGTTAATCCTTTGAAAGTATAGGATATTTCATGTTATTATAAAAGTCTACCTGAATTTTTTTATCAAGCTTCCTCCAATTTGACTGCCTGAAGACATAAACTGACTTTGTGTAAACCAGCACATTATCCATGATGTTTTTCACATGCTGGTTTACTTTCTTAATGTTGACAAGTCAGAAAAAAAAATACTTTGTATTAGGTTAACCTTTGGTAGGTGTAGTACTTTATCATAGTCTGTTTGATTTTAGGTCTCAGTCTTCTCTCATCACAGATCATTCATCCAATGTGAATTTAATGCAGCCATAAAATGTGTTAGAAACTGGCAAATCTGGTGCACCAGTGGACAACACAAGTTGCCCTTATTTGTGGTGTTTGTGGCTGTGTTCAAGCACATGTTTTCTAGCTTGTAATTCTGCCAGTGGCTCTTGCCTACTCTTGTCCTGGAACCTTCATGCCTTAGCTAAGGTTTGGACATGGGATGTTGGAGCAGAGCTGAAGCCAGTCCTTAACAGGAAAAAAAAGTTTTATGAGAAATTAGTATTTGTGTTCAAAGGCATCATGATTTAGGAGTCAGTTGTTGCTGTATTAAGCCTAGATAGTGTGGCTTAATACAGCCATGCAAAGGTCAAGAGCCATCACTGAGACTAGGCACTGTCCGAAAGAGCAAGCAGTCTTGGAAGAAGGTGCCATAAGTTTTCGTGGGTTGTTGGGAAGTAAGGAAGAGGAGTGTGTATTATGAAAGGTTCTTTGAATTAGAGGACCTTTCTTGACTTGGAGTCTTGCTTCGAATATGGATGATAGAGTATGTTTTGAAGCCTGGTCTGTAGTCAGCAACTCACTGTCAGAACCTCTTAGAACCCAAAAAATCTTTAGACATATTTCTATGTCCTTATTCAAATCACCTTTAAAAACAAATTTGATTTTTAATTTCTTAAATTTTGTGTGTGCATGTTGCCTGTCTCTGTGTGCACCATGTGTATGTAATGCTTGCAGAGGCAAGGGGGGAGTAGGGTGCCCTGGGATTAGAGTTACAGACAGTTGTGAAACACCATGTGGGCATTAGTTGTCAAACCCTGATCCTCTGGGAGAGCAGCCAGTGCTCTTAACTACTGAGCCATCCCTCCATCCCGTCAGAACAAGTATTTAACAGGATATGCTGATCCAAAATGGTTATTAAAGCATGCTTCATAAACCTGAGGTCAGAAGTCACTATATAAAGTAGGAATCTATCCAGTTGAACTGTTTATGTAGTGTGTCTAGAAATTTTGAAGTACTAATATTCATTTTACTCATGTTTTTCAAATTTCCCATTGTGGTGTCTATTTGTGCACCTTACTTTGCATTTGATCTTTCAAAGACAAACTAGTTTGGATTTCTATAAAGAATCTGTTTCCTTAACCTGAGAAGTGAGGAAGAAAACACTTGTCTAGGGGTCAGGAGAGGTTGTTTTTGGTTTTTTTGGTTTGGTTTGGTTTGGTTTGGTTTGGTTTGGTTTGAGACAAGGTCTCACTATGTAGCCTTTGCTGGCCTGGAACTTGCTACATAGACCACGCTGACCTTGAACTAATAGATATATACCTGTCTCTGCCTCCTGAGGGCTAGGATTCTGAGATTAAAGATGTGTGCCACTACTGCTGTGCCCAGCTTTATTTAGGAGAGTTTTTTTTAAGCCTTTAAAACAGTGACATGAAATTTTATATAACTATTCATTGTCCTGGCCTCTAACATTCATCACATTATCAAAAGGAGTCATAAGCCTCTGGGAGACCTCTAGTCCTGACACAAAGTGAGCCTAAATGCAGACAAGGATGTGGAAAATGCCTGTGTTTAAGAACAGGGGAGTTGGGAATGGAAAGAAACTAGGAAGCCTACAACCAGGGGAAATAAATACTAAAAGGAGCTAGTTCCTTGTTACTTGGGTTGTTATGTTTTATTTTAATCTGTGAATTCTAAGCACTTTTTTGTGGGAGGGTTCGAGTCAGGGTTTCTCTGCAGCTTTGGGGCCTGTCCTGGAACTAGCTCTGTTGTTCCAACTCAGAGATCCGCCTCCCTCTGCCTCCCAAGTGCTGGGATTAAAGGTGTGTGCCACCACTGCCCAGCTTCAGCACTTCTTTCTTATTCCTTGGAAATGATCAAATCTGTACACATATTTTTTCCTTGATCTGCTTGGTAGTATGAATGAGGTGTTTCCCCATATGGTCAAACAGATACTTGGTCCACAGTTGGTAATAGTGTTGAGGAGGCTTATATGGCCTCACTGAAGGACATATGTCACTTGGGGCAGACTTTAAAGTTTAAAGCCTCCTACTGTCTCCAGTTCATTCTCGCTGTTCCTGATGCCATGCCTGGTTCTTGCTGCCCTACTTCTTCTCTGTTATGGTGATGGACTCTTTGCTCTCTGGAACTGGAAGCGCAAAATAAACCCTGTCTTCTGAAAGATGACTTGGTTGTGGTGTTTCTCTTGTAACAGTCCTGGATGTTCTGGAACTTGCTTGGTAGACCAGGCTGGCCTCAAATTCACTGAGATCCACGTGACTCTGCTTCCCAAGTGCTGGGATTAAAGACATGCACCACCACTGCCCGACTTTCTTTCTTGTACTATTTATTGTTTGTTGGTTTTGTTTTGAGATAAGGTCTCACTCCATAGCCCAGGCAGTTTTGAAACCCATTTTATACTCTAGGCTGACCTCAAATTCACAGCAGTCCTATTCACTCAGCCTCCTGAATGCTGGAATTATAGACATGAACCACCACATACATCTTCAGGTCTGTTTTTCTTCAAATGACTTTATTAACATTTAAACATTATACAGTAAACTGTATGAATTGAAAAGTAAGATATGATAAGCTTTGACATGTTTACACCCATGAAATCACCATCAGATTCAAGATACTAAACATATCTCACTCCCACATTTTCTGGTCCTCATTTAAATCCTTGCCTATTTCCTAGGCAACCACTCTTTGTTTTCTTTCACTTTGCATTTATTTGTATGTCTTGGCATAAACTACACTTTCTTCTTTTGTGCTAACTTCTTTATGCGTCATGATTATTTTGAGATTTATTCATGCTGTATTTCTTCATATATCAGTGGTTATTTATTGCTAAATAGTATTCTGTTGTGGGTATGGTAATAGTTTGTTTTTTAAAGAAAGTGAACATAAAACTAAAAGCATAAAGAGGATCATAAACTGGTAACTAGATTTATCAACATTAAAAAACTACTCTTTTCAAGAGACTGTCTTCTAAGAAATAACGTATATCCATTCAACTGCTGATAGACTTGTGGGTTTTCTAATTGTTGACTTTCAAAAGTAAAGATTACATGACTATCTGTGAGTGTGTTTTTATATGTATATGAGCTCATGCTTTGGAGTAGAATGGCTAATTTGTTTGATAAATATAAGTTTACCTCAAGAAAGTTTGGTATCTTTTCATGCTTATTTTCCATTCTATATCTTTTATGAAGCATCTGTTTGAATTATTTATACATTTTTTAAAATAATTGGTTTGTTCCCTTAAGTTTTGAAGATTCTTCCTATGGTCTAAATAATCATATATTTGACTTACAGGTATTTTTTGTTAGTCTGTCATTTGTCTTCCTACTCATTCTCCCCACCCCTGCCTGTGTGTATATAATAACTATTTGTGTGTACCCATACACACACACAGGTGACTGCAGACACCTGAAGTTACAGGTGGTTGTTAGCTGTCCAACAAAGGTCTAAGAACTGTACTATGGAAGAGCAGTACTTGCTCTTAACCACTGAGACATTTCTCTAGCTCATTATTTCTTAGCAGAAACTATATCTTGAAAGAGTAGAGGTTTTTTAATGTTGATAAATCTCATTACCGGTTTATGATTATGTGGATCATGCCTTAGTGTTATATCTACTTTTTCCCTCTAGTACAAGATCACAAAAGTTTTAGACTTATATGTAGGTCAGTGATACATTTGAGGCTAAGTTTTGTATATAGAAAAAAATTGGAAAAAAAAGATATTGTTACAGTAACATTTGTCACTTTTTGGAAACCAGACTCCTTTACATTGAATTGCCTTTACATATTTGTCAACAATCAGTTGTCTACAGTTCTGTTTTCAGATTCTATTCTGTCCAGTTGACGTGTTTATTGGTTTTGATTCCTGTATTGCATGATTGTGGTGACAAAAGCTTTATAATTAGTGTTTAATATAAATATGAGTATTGGTGTTATACAGTATTAGTTCTTTACTTTGATTCTTTTTAAAAAACTCTTTTTGCTAGTCTAGATTCTTTATATTTGATGAGTTTTCAGATGCATTTTCAGATTTTGTTTTTGTTTTGATTACTGAGAAGTGAGGCGTGGAGACTCATGCCTTTAATTCCACCACTGGGGAGGCCTAAGGTAGAAGAGCAGTAGTTTGAGGATAGCCTGGGCTACATATCATATTCTAGATAAGACTCTGAAATGAAATTCTGTCTTAAGGGGGAATAAAAGGCCAGTAGAGATTTTGAGTAGGGATCTATCAGATCTGTAGGTCACTTTGAAAGTAATGAACATCTTAAGTATAATGAGCCTTCTGACTTATGAACTTGGTGTAAGCACTCTATTCAGGACTACCTTAATTTCTCTTAGCTCTTTCACTATTTTCTTTTCATCCTATATTAGGATTATTCTCTTTGTTTTCAATATACTTTCCTTAAAAAAATGAGGCTTCTTTTTCAAAAGTTCCAGATATTATTTAACCTGTCATTTTTCATGTTTGTTGAGACTGATAGAAGTTTCAAGTTCATGGTTTTAAGAATCTAGTCTTGTTTGAGTCATTTTCCTGTTATTTTTTTTCAATACAAGATTATTATAATTTTAAAGTATTTTACAAATTTAAGATGTAGGTGATTTGGAGCTTAAATAACTTGGCTGGATTATGTGCTATTACCTAAATAGAAAATATTAAAAATGTTGAGAAAAATATCTAAGTTCATATTTTAAGTATCACCTTTATTCTGTCCTCTTCCTTCAATCAAGTCACATAATACTTTTGAGTGCTAGTTTATCAAGTAAAATAATACCCATTTTATGGAGCCACAATAAAGTGGATTGAAAGGAAATTTTATAAAGAGCCTAGAATAGTGATGTTATATGAGTACAGTTCTCACTTTATTTGTTGTTTCAGTCAACAAATGAGTGCCTGTTACTATCCTAGATTATATGAGTAAAAATGTCAGGCAATCATCCTGCTTTCATCGGTCTTTTATTGTAGCATGTTGTGACGGAGTCATTCAGAAAATATGGAATGAAATAAACGATATCATTTTCGATTGTGAAAAGTAAGGAATCAAAGAGGGAGCTTTGGGAAAGAATCAGTGGAGTGGGCGCCCTCTTGAATGTGTGTCATTAGGGCAGAGAATAGGTAAGATGAAAGTAGAAACTTCAGTATTTGATGGGGCCCTGCATGGCAAGTGATCTGTAAAACTAACTAATAGAGTAGGGAAACTAGGCAAACTGAAAGAACTTTTTCAAACACCTTAAGATACTAATAAAGTACAGTAGTCAGAGGGGTCTCTTGAACCACAGTGAGAAGACAGGATTGCATTCTTAATGCTGAAGACATGGCAATGTCATGATCATAGGTAGATGTTACTGTGTATTGCCAGGGACTTTTGGAAATGGCAACCTAACAGTGAGACATCAGCAAGCTCATTGAATTCAGTAGGGTGAATTGCTAGTAGTTTAGGAAGCATTACAGCACTGGTTCTCAACCTGTGGGTGATGACCCCTTTGAGGTCGAACAACCCTTTCACAGGGGTTACATATCAGATATCCTGCATGTCTGATCTTTGAGTTGCGATTCCTAACTGTAACAAAATTACAGTTATGAAGTAGGAGCAAAAATAATTTTATGGTTGGGGGTCACCAAAACATGAGGAACTGTTTTAAAGGGTCTCAGCATTAGAAAGGGAGCAAAAGATTGATTTTTTTTCCTGATCCAAAAGCCCAGCCAGACTCTAGGAAAACCAAGTCTGGGCTATCTAGAGAAAAGACTTTTTACTTCTCTTAAATTTAATTAGGAATTACTTCTATGTGACTTCCAATATTTGTGGTTTTGCCTTTTGAAGTTCTTATGCCAGTCCACCAGCTGAATAAATAAGAATATAGCTTTGGTTTCTTATAGAAGCATAGTAACTAACCATGTGGAGGCAGTGGTCTTCAGTAAATATGTACAAGCATTGGTTATTGGTACATGATTCCATTATAGAATATTGAAATTACTGAGCTGAATGAACCTTAAAAATTAGTCTTTCTTTTATAGATGAAAGAATTTTGATCCAAAGAGAGTAGGTAACATTGACAAAAACATAGACTTGGTTTGGGGTATCTTCTTAGCTGTCAGGTAAAGAGATTTTTGAGGAAACTATGGAGCCAGGAGCATCCATTTGCTATGTCTGCTGCATTTTTCGGTATTGGTCTTCTGTTTCACACCTATACTATTTATGCTTTTTTTGTACTTAAGACATTAGGTTAAATCATACAGTCACACAATTAAGTGTCAAAACAGATAAGTAAATATAAGTTAAATACTGTGATAAAGACAAGCTTTGATTGTGGTAGAAGTATGTCTGTTAAGTAGCTTTAATGCCTTTTCCCTCATAGATTTGAATGTCCTTAGACTGTCTTCAGTTACATTGCCTTGTCTATTTGGACTTAATTGTATTGTCGTCATGTCCCCCCACCTACAGCCCCGCAATAGCCTATAGCTAAACACCCTAGTTTGAGACCTTGACTCAGGCTTGGTGAGTTAATCTGTATCTAAACATTAATACTTGTCTGGACAACCACTGTGATGGCAGCATGTATTATTTTAAATAAAAACCCAGTTAGAAGCCAGCAGGTGTAGCTAAGTGGTAGAGCAGTTGAATAGCATGCATAAGCCTATGGGATTCATCCCTAACATAGGCGGCGCGCGCACACACACACACACACACACACACACACAGGTGGGGGTGGGGTGGGGTGGAGACTGCCACTGAACTATCTCCCCAACCTTCTTTATTCTTTTAAACGGGTTTTCACTTAGTTGTCCAGGCTGCCTCAGCCTCCCAAGTAGCTAAGATTATAGGCACGTCACCACATCCAGCTAATTCTCTTTTTAAGATAATTTCAAAAGGAAACAGAGGAACAGTGATCTTATTGCTTGTTAATTTGTGCTACTTAACTTTATGGCATGCCTGATCCTGAAAGAACTAACACATGAAGTTCACTGTTGGTTTGTATTCAGAATCTTAAGACTCCAGAAATGTATTCAGAAAACAAATGATAAAAAAGTACTAATGTAATTAGGGAGAAACCATAGCTTCCTTTTAAGCCTTTCTCTTTTAAGGGCTTATAATTTTCTATAAAACTTACATTATCTCATGGAATGGTATATTTTAGTTTAGCTCTTAATTCTGTTTTATAAAGTTTGAATTGAAAGGAAAGATACTTTTTGTCTTCCACACAAAGAATGTTCATATTTCTACTTTTTAGAACTCATTTCTGTACCCCAGAGCCTACCTTTGTTTAAAGATTATCATTTATCTACAAAAGACTGTCCAATTTATGTATCCATAAGACAAAAATCTGTAAATATGGCATACATTGTTGAGAATATTAGTTGATTCCTGACAACTGTATTACATCTGCACAAAATATTAGATGACAGTCATTTTTGACAGTCTAATGTGGCAGGTTATCTGACATTATCCTTCTCTGGGGTCATGTGAGAAT
This sequence comes from Ellobius talpinus, assembly GCA_001685095.1. NCBI lineage: Eukaryota > Metazoa > Chordata > Mammalia > Rodentia > Cricetidae > Ellobius > Ellobius talpinus. The sequence goes on from LOJH01061458.1 coordinate 9,645, forward strand.
GAAGATATTCATTTTCGTCTCTCTCCTGGGTCTTACGAAGAAGAAAACTAGAATTTTAGAATTTTAAATGAGAAAATTGGACCCAAATTATGAATGTGGCTCCTTCCCTCCTTTATTTCATGAAGATCAAGGAATGGAGCTGTGAATGTCCTTTCTTCACAAGGACAAATAAGGTATCCAAAGATAGGACTTTAGTCCATTTAAGGTATCTTTAGCTGTACTACACTTGAAACTGCCTGGTCATTGAACAGCTCCCTGCAATAATTAATCATCCTTCTCAGCTAACAGTACAGATAGCGTAGCAGTGGTGGTGCAAGAGCAGACTCTGGAACCAGGCACTGTGTGTGGTCTGTGGACAGGTTGCTTTTATTTACCAAAATAGTGATATAATTCCTACGTCATAGTGTTGTCATGGAGATTGAGTGAGTTCATATATACAAAGCTAGCAAGCCTTATGTAAGGGCTAGTCTTTTTTATAGGTATGCATCTGTGATACCTTTCAGGTTGCTCGTTATAATGAAGTTTTCATAAAGAATTTGGCGTTTGAAATAGATCTTTTTAAAAGACTTTAAAAAGTGAGATAGAATTCAAAATTGTAAGAGTCACATAAACAAAGTTAGAATGATTTTTCTTTCCATTTATTATATACTGGCCATTTACCTGTCACTGTACTTAACATTTTCTTAGTTCTGGCAATAGTCCAGTAAGATGGGTCCTTTAAATGGGGTTTTATAAATGGGAAAGGAGTCACAGAAAAATAGTCATTTCCCCAAAGTCCCAGAGTTAAATGTTTGGCCTAGTTCTGTCAAATTGTAAAACTCAGGTTCTTAATTACTACTTATAGAATACTGCCTTCTAAAGAGCAGACTGTAGAAGATCACCCCATCAAAAGAGAATATTCACATCGTAACTTGAGAGTCTCTGGCTGTGGCTTTGGTAGTCATTTTAGGAAGCCAAGAGAGACATATAACACGGGCCTGTCTTTTCTGAAAACATTGTTTCCCTGTCATTCTTGTCAGCATGAGTGCTTGTTTTTCTGAACTGGAATAGGGGTATTTTGGTTATTGAAGTTTGTACTATTTTTCTTGCTAGAAATGATACAAATTTTCTAGCAGTATCCTGGTTGACACAGTAGACTTCCAAGTGTTCACATCTTTGTGCTGCATGGAATTGATTCTATGTGAGTGAGTGCCTTTGCAGCTCCCTACATCAGAGAGATGTTTGCAGTTTTGCTTCCAGTCTTCAAGTATCATGGTTTCATATATTTGTGAGGTTCATTTAATATGTACTTGGGTCTGGCAATCTTGTCTACTTCCGATATCCAGGAGGATAACTACGTGTTTTTCT
>LOJH01061459.1:0-10990 GCA_001685095.1 Ellobius talpinus
CCAGGGGATCTGACACCTTCATACCAATGCACATAAAATAAAGATAAATAAATCGTAAAAAAATAAAAAAAAATGACTGTTTTTAAATATAAAGAATATTCTATGTATCTAGTTAGATGTTAAAAGTAAAATAAGATTAAATTTTAAAATTATGTGCTAGGCTCCTATCCCAGAAATTAAGCTTGTAAATAAAACAATCTTGAGCATTATGACTGGTTACCTGGTTTCATAAATAGCAAACTTTGTTAAGTGGTACTATAAAATAGCAAGAGTTTTGTTTTTGTTTTTTTGTTTATTTGTTTTTAGACAGGGTCTCTACTGCATTGAGTCCAGGCTGCTGTGAGACTTGTAATGTAAACCAGGCTGACCTTGAACTCATAGAAATCCTCCTACCTCTGTCCAAGGTGTTCACTACTTGTGGCTGCAAAAGAAAAAAATTTTAATTTATTTTTATTTTATGTATTTTGGTGTTTTGCCCTCATGTATTTCTATGTGAGGGTGTTGGATCTTCTGGATCTGGAGTTAACAGACAGATGTGAGCTACCTTGTGGGTTCTGGGAACTGAACTGAAGTCCTCTGGAAGAGCAGCCAGTTCTCTTAACTGCTGAGCCATCACTCCAACCTGAGAAAAATTTTTTAAATGGCAGTTTAAGTGAGAATTTTAATTCAAAGAGAAATTTTTAGAACTGACAATTTTAGCAATTAATATTATTTTGAAATATCTAATGCATTCCTAAATTAATAGCTGTGTGTAAGATATCAATTCTGATGGAAAATTTTATGCTTTATTTCAGTTATACCTGACACTGTAGAGTAAATAAATTACATTACTTTAGAAAATTATTTCTGAGAACAGAGAAGAAAACTTGTTTTCCAAGCTAATTCTTCTAAGTTGAATCTAAATATTTTAAAATCTTCAGTACATTTATCCTAAAGAGGATTACTGTTTGTGGTATGTGTGTATACAATGTCTCCTACTCACTTTACCACCAGTTGAGAACCAGCGTCAGCAAAACAGCCTCCCACACTCACAGTAGCTAATCATAACTTCAAAACTTTGTGAGTTTAAACTGTATGTGACCAGACCTGACTATGCACTCAAATTAGGCAGAAGCATGGTGGTGCTTAGTAAGTCCAATGTTTGTAGCTAAGTAGCTCACATATATATTACCTCCCTTAATTCCTTTAATAGGCCTGTGAGATAGATATTTTCATTCTAGGAAACAGACTCTGGGAAGTGAAATCTTTTATCCTTGGCCAGATAAGTAATGAAGCTAGGATTTAAATACTGCTTAACTGTCTGTAAAGCCCAGGTACCCTGAGTTATTTCATACTACATTCTTATTTTCTGGAAAAATAAGACTTTGAAGAGTGTGGAGCCTTCAGAACTGGAGGAGGCAGCTCCATCTGTTTCCCATTATTTGCAAAACTGACCAAAAGAGAATGAAGGAATTTTTGAGGAATAAGTGTAAAGTGGAGAGGTGGCTCAGCAGTTAAGAGCACATGTGACTCTTGCAGATAACCTAGGCTATGTTCCCAGGACCCATGCAGCAGCTCACAGCCATCTGTAGCTCCTGTCCCAGGGGATCTGAAGCCCTCTTCTGACCTTTTCAGGCACCAGGCATGCACATAATGCACATACAAGAAGGCAAAACATTCATACACATAAAATAATAAATAAATCTTTAAAATGTAATAAAAAGTACACAGAAAACAGGTAACTTCCATATTTAAAAGAAATTTTTAGGGACACTAAACTTTTTGCCAATTGTATTTACTGAAAACTTTAAATCTCTTGAAATTTTGTTCTTAACTCTTAGAAAATTTTTAAAAGAGTATGGTAAATATTTTCATCCTTTGAAGGTAAACTAATTTTTTTATAAATATAGTGTCTGTCTTAAGGACAGGTTGTTACAAATGTCCTTTTTATGAGTCAGCTGCTTGGATCTTAATTCCTGTCCAGAGACGCTGGCAAGAGGACAAGGCAGGAAGATGTGAGCCATTGGCAGAGGCTTTCCTGGGTGCAGGTGCTGGGAAGAAAGCTGAGACAGAGCCAGAGAAAGCAGTGAGGCTGAGTTCAAAGAGAATAAAACAATAATTACATTATTTAAAAGAAAAGGAGAGGATCAAAAATAAAGGATTACCGACCAGAGTTTGCAGAAGAGAATTCCTGTGTCTTTCTCTTCTTCTAGCCTTCCTCCCCCACCTGCACCAAGTTGTGGCTGTAACTAGAGTGATGAAGAGCAGAACCTGGCTGGGGACAGAAGGCAAGGTGCAAGAGCAGGCTATCCTGCTCCTCCTCAGCACACTGGGACTTCCTTACTACCTTAGTGCCACTTCCTAAGTATGAAATGAGCTTTGTAAAAGTACTTTTATTACATACTCAGTTTTCTTAAAATTTATATCTTGCTTTTTTTTGCTGTCTTACTACTCTTTTTAAAAGTTTTCTCAGTAACACTTCAAAATGCCTTAACATTAGAAATTCTGCTTCTTAATTTCTCTAGGTCACACTGGAATAATCATAATAACAATTAAAATAATGGTTCATATTTTTGTGAATTTCTGGTAAGATTAAAAACTTGTTTTCCCCACATAAATTTTTTTAGGCTGTGGAGTGGTTTTAGTGAATATTTATTAGGTTATTATGGGCTGAATATTAAAATTATGAAAATTTATTAATTTGATCCTAATTACAGAAAGGGATAGGAAAATTTGCTGGCCTTTAATACAATGTAAAAATGCTCTGTTGTCATGTATTTTTGTTAGTGTCCCTGCATTTATGATATAGTTAATCCTTTAAAATTGTCTGCCATTGTTTACTTACCTGAAACTGTTCTGGTCAAACCATATTTTAGGATGTCAAAATATTGCTGACATTTATAAACAGAGGTCTGTTACTTTGCTTTGTAAATAAGGTGAGGATTAGAATATCCTGCTTAGTTGTTTTGTCCAGTAGATGGCTACATACTTCAAAGAAACTGAGTCATATGGCCTTCCACAAAAGATAGCTTTTATTTTAGCTTTGTGTTTATTTTCAGGACTTAAAGGAATTCCCCAGCCTTCTGCTTTTATACCTACAGCTGAAAGTAATTCTTTTCAACCTCAAGTAAAAACTTTGCCATCTCCAATTGATGCTAAGCAACAGTTGCAACGGAAAATTCAAAAAAAGCAGCAAGAACAGAAACTACAATCCCCATTGCCAGGAGAATCCTCAGCAAAAAAAACAGATGGCACTACAGCCAACGGAGTGGCTAATCTACCCAATGGAAACCCTGCGATCCTTTCTCCCCAGCCCATTGGGATTGTGGTGGCAGCTGTCCCTAGTCCCATTCCGGTAATGTTATTACTACAGTTTGGCCTTACTGAGATAGTGGAAAGTCATTTATTTTATTAAAAGTGAAAGGTGAGAAGAAGGCAACCGTATGTGTAGCCATAATCATAAACTTGTTTTATGATCAGACTCACCTTCAATCATTTGTCTTTCATTTCAAATGTGTATTGCTAATGAAAATCAAACTCTAAACCTAACAGAAGTGAATATATAAAGGATGAAGTGTGCATATAACCACTCAACTTTAGTAAGAATTAATTTATTTAAAAGTTGTTTTATCTCTGGCTAACTCAAGAAAACATAACCATAAACTTTTGTGAGCCTAAAGTTGTTCTGAATATTGAAGTAAATCAAATTATAGTGTTAATGATTTTATAATTTAATGGAGCCTACTTCTGTGGTTAGCTGGATGGATAGAGGAGTAGAATATTGTTCAGGTAACTCATACAACTAACATAGTGAAGGGGCTCTTCAGATGCAAGTGTTTTTGCTAAAGTAAAATGATAAACTTACACTATTATTGGTATTATTACTAAGGGAATACTTTCTCTTGTTTTTCTTGTTCTTATAAGTATCTTCATCATTGCTATTTCATTAAAACTTCCAATATATGCTGCCGGGCGGTGGTGGTGTACGCCTTTAATCCCAGCACTCGGGAGGCAGAGGCAGGTGGATCTCTGTGAGTTGGAGATCTGGTCTACAAAGCGATTTCCAGGCCAGCATCTTAACACAAAGAAACCCTGTCTCAAAACAAACAAAACAAAAAAAAAAAACACTTCCAATAACTGATGGCCATATTATCCACTGAGGAGCAGACTTTGGGAGACCTTAGTTTTGTCTAGGACCTCCTTATCCACGTTAGTTTTTAAAACTCTAAAAGTCTCCCAAGAGTGAGCTGTCTTCTTAGAACAGATTCCAGTAGATACTTTAGAGTTTACCTTTCTTCATGATTGTATCTCTTCTCCCTGTAACCTCATTAACCCATTAGTTAGGCAAGTATTTATCATATGTATGAAGTATTTTGTCTTGTTAACTGGGAAGTAACCAAGTTTTTTCCCAGGTATTACTATATTTCATAACTTTTGCATTATTATATTTGTTAAAAAATATTTGAGGGCCTATTTATATACAAAAATACCCAAAAGAACTCTCTACTAATATTAAAACTACCTTATTTCTTTTTAGTTAACACTTAATAAATTCTTTAATATTATACAGATGTACAACATTCTGTTGTATCCTGAATTTATTAGAATGGACTTTTTGTTTTCTATGTTTTTGCAGGTCCAGCGAACCAGGCAGTTAGTAACTTCACCGAGTCCCATGAGTTCTCCTGATGGCAAGGTTCTTCCCCTCAATGTGCAGGTGGTCACTCAGCACATGCAGTCTGTGAAACAGACACCAAAGACTCCTCAGAACGTTCCAGCCAGTCCTGGTGGTGACCGTTCTGCCCGGCACCGCTACCCTCAGATCTTACCCAAGCCAGCAAACACCAGTGCACTCACCATCCGCTCTCCTACAACTGTGCTCTTTACTAGCAGTCCCATCAAGACTGCCGTTGTACCTGCATCACACGTGAGCTCTCTGAATGTGGTGAAAATGACAACAATATCCCTCACGCCCAGTAACAATAATGCCCCTCCTAAACATTCTGCCTCAGTCAGCAGTGCTACTGGAACAACAGAGGAATCAAGGAGCATTCCTCAGATCAAGAATGGTTCTGTTGTTTCCCTTCAGTCTCCTGGGTCTAGGGCCAGCAGCACTGGGGGAATTTCCACTGTGGAAGTCAAAATGGAACCAGAAGGTTCATCAGATGAGCATCCTCTACAATGCCAAGAGAACTCCGAGGGGACTAAGGCTCCCCTAACAACACCTAGTGCCCTTTGGGGACAGAAAAGTAATACAGATGGAGCAGTATCCAAACCTTCCAATGAAGGTGTCGTTGAAGTAAAAGCAACTAAGGTCTGTGACCAGAGGACCAAATGTAAAAGTCGCTGTAATGAAATTCTGCCAGGCATCTCAGCAGGCAATAATCAAAGCATTGTTACTCTCTCGGTTGCTACTCAGAACTTACCTTTCACCAGCACCAGCTCACCACCAAATGGTGACTCAGTAAATAAAGACCCTAAATTATGCACTAAAAGTCCAAGAAAACGACTGTCTGCTACACTGCAAGAGTCTCAGGTGCCTCCTGTAAAGAAACCAATTGTGGAACAGCTTTCTGCAGTTACCATAGAAGGTCAGAAACCAGGCACTGTTAAGAAGGACCAAAAGGTTCCACATTCAGGGAAAACAGAAAGCTCAACAGCAGGTGCTCAGATTCCTAACAAGGTGTCAATCAGTGTCAGTTCACACATTATAGAGGATGAGCCCTTGAACCCTACTCTTGTAGCCAGTGAATCAGTTCTGGAGCAGCAAACAACGCCATCATCGTCTCCAGATGTAAAAGTAAAACTTGAAGGGACTGTCTTTCTCTTGGACTGTGAGGCAAAATCAGATGGCAGCTTTAATCCTAACGAATGGCAACAAGTTACTAAGGATTCTGACTTCATAGCTGCCAACTGTGAACAACAAGATATTAGTGTTATGACAATTCCCGAACATTCTGATATCCATGATCTAGAGAAATCTGTTTGGGAATTAGAAGGGATACCACAGGACACATACAGCCAGCAGCTACATAGCCGGATTCCAGAATCTTCTTTGAATCAAATACAAGCACAGTCTTCAGATCAGTTACCATTGCAGTCCGAACTGAAAGAGTTTGAGTCTTCTGTTTCCCAGACAAATGAAAGCTACTTTCCTTTTGATGATGAACTTACACAAGATAGCATTGTGGAAGAGCTGGTACTTATGGAGCAGCAGATGTCAATGAATAATTCACATTCTTATGGTAACTGCTTGGGAATGACCCTTCAGAGTCAGTCAGTAACTCCAGGAGCTCCAATGTCATCTCATGCTTCCAGCACCCACTTCTATCATCCAATCCATAGCAATGGCACTCCAATTCACACACCTACACCCACACCCACTCCTACACCAACCCCAACGCCAACGCCAACTCCAACATCTGAAATGATTGCTGGGTCTCAGAGTCTGTCACGGGAGAGCCCTTGCTCCAGGCTTGCCCAGACAACACCTGTGGATAGTGCTTTAGGAAGTAGCAGACACACACCCATTGGTACTCCTCATTCTAATTGTAGCAGTAGTGTCCCTCCAAGCCCTGTTGAATGCAGGAATCCATTTGCATTCACCCCAATAAGCTCCAGTATGGCTTATCACGATGCCAGCATTGTCTCAAGCAGTCCTGTGAAGCCAATGCAGAGACCCATGGCCACGCACCCTGATAAAACCAAGCTTGAATGGATGAATAATGGTTATAGTGGGGTTGGTAGTTCATCAGTTTCTGGCCATGGCATTCTCCCAAGCTATCAGGAGCTAGTAGAAGATCGTTTCAGGAAACCCCATGCCTTTGCTGTGCCCGGACAGTCATATCAGTCTCAGTCCAGACACCATGACACTCATTTTGGTCGTTTGACTCCTGTCTCTCCTGTGCAGCATCAAGGTGCCACTGTAAACACCAACAAGCAAGAAGGGTTTGCAGTCCCCGCTCCTCTTGATAATAAAGGGACTAATTCATCTGCCAGCAACAACTTCAGGTGCCGGAGTGTGAGCCCTGCTGTCCATCGCCAACGGAATCTTAGCGGAAGCACCCTCTATCCTGTGTCTAATATCCCACGGTCTAATGTAACCCCCTTTGGAAGTCCAGTTACCCCAGAAGTTCATGTTTTCACAAATGTTCACACAGATGCATGTGCCAACAACATAGCTCAAAGAAGTCAGTCAGTCCCCTTGACAGTCATGATGCAGACAGCTTTCCCAAACGCTCTGCAAAAGCAAACAAACAGTAAAAAAATCACAAATGTTTTGTTGAGCAAACTGGATTCTGACAATGATGATGCAGTGAGAGGTTTGGGAATGAACAACATGCCCTCCAATTACACAGCCCGGATGAATCTCACTCAAATTTTGGAAACTTCCCCTGTTTTTCCTAGTGCCAATTCACAAAATATGATCGATTCCAGCACTTCAGTTTATGAGTTTCAAACACCATCTTACCTCACCAAAAGTAATAGCACCGATCAGATCAGTTTTTCTCCTGGAGATAATCAAGCACAATCTGAAATTGGAGAACAGCAATTAGATTTTAATAGCACTGTTAAAGACCTGTTGAGTGGAGACAACCTGCAAACCAGCCAGCCCCTGGGAGGTCAGGTCGCATCTGATCTCACCAACACTGCATCTGATTTCCCTAGTGACATCAGGTTGTCTTCTGACCTCTCAGGCAGCATCAATGATTTGAACACCTTAGACCCAAATCTACTGTTTGATCCAGGTCGTCAGCAGGGACAGGATGATGAAGCCACACTGGAAGAATTAAAGAATGACCCACTGTTTCAACAGATTTGCAGTGAGTCAATGAACTCTATGACTTCATCAGGTTTTGAATGGATAGAAAGCAAGGACCATCCTACTGTTGAAATGTTGGGATAAATTGTGTTTTATAATATGTAGCACACTGTATCTAAAGACATATGTATTGTATTTGTCTTAATGGAAGTGCCTCCCGCAGCAGAAACACTATTAATTGTGACATTTTAAAAGCGTTTGCTGCAGAAGTGGTTTCTTCAATAGGAAATGGTTAGACTTGCCTCAGTTCTGGACAGGTTTCTGAAGACAGTAGGCTGTAGAGCAAGTATTAGGTTTTAAATTTTATAATGTTCCCCCATTTAATTTGCTAGTAAAGAATCCAGCTTTGTACAAGAGCAGTCTGGGTCTTTATTTTGTATAAGTTTATTTTAATTCATCAGTTGATCTATGTAGAAACCATCCATTTTTAGTCATAGGTTGTTTTATTGTTGGCATTATCTTTTAGGTATGAAATCATAGCTAAGGTATACTGTAGGCAAGAGAGTCTTCCTTAAAACAGGGATAATATTCAGGTTATTATAAATATTTAAGCTTGAAACATGAAGCTACTGTAGGATGAGAAATCTCTGTAGGACTTTCTGGGGCTTTGTTCCATTTACTCCCACAATGAAGGGCTGATGTAGGAGAAAATAATGGAAAGCAAATGTTAATTTAAGGAAAGTAAAAGCTGCATTAAAATTTTTAAGAGGAAAACTAGTAGCCATTTATTTGTGACATTGCATTAGTCCAATTTTAAAAGGTGACTTTTAAAATGGAGCTCTCTAGCTCGCACACTTTGTTTCTCCCTCTCTTCCTGTCCCTCTTGATCCCCCTCTCCTTCCTACTCCGTACTCTCCCGTCCCTTTTTCTTCTTCTCTCCCCTCCCCATCACTTAGACACACACACACACACAGACATACACTAGACATTGAAATTTAATAGCAGAAATACAAGCATGTTAGAAAAATGTCTTGTGTTTTATTATTTGCTTGTTGAGATTGGAGTGTTAGAAGGGAAATAGAGGCTTTTTCTTAGTTTCTTCACTATAGCTCTGTGTACATACTGAAGCTACTAAAGAATTCTTTTTAATGCTTTCCGCCATGGTATCCTTTAGTAATCAGCTTTTTTCCTCAGTTTGCTCGCTCCTTTGCTTCTCTGAATGTAGTGATGCAGTTTGATCATGGATCCTTTGCAAAACACCAAGCAGGAAAGATAATATTAAGAGCCCAGTGAAAAAGCATTTCCTCATGTGAGGTGTGAAGCCTCAGATCTTTGTTCTCTGATAAAACAAAGGGGTGATAATAGTACTTGAAGAGGAGGAGCGTTTTATTACTTGTTTAACTTATTTATTGTGATGGACACAGTTGCAAAAGAAGCAAAGCACTCAGGATTTGTTTTAAAGTGTTTCTCTATGGCTCCTGTTTTGGTTTATGAATAGTATTTATGAATTTCATGTTAACAAAACTAGTGGGCAGCTTCATTTAAGTGAGTTTCAAAGTAATTTTCAGAGAGATATTAAAGTTAACCTTAAGTTCTTAAAAGCTAACATGAAACCATTCACTATACTCTCCTGAACCTAGCCAAGCTTTTCTTTACCTTAATTCAAAAATAAATCAGAAGACCGCAATCCAAATATTTAACAAATATAATGGAAGGGTTAATTTAATAAGGGTCCATTGTTCAACAGATTTGAAAAGTAGGGTATTAACATATTCTAATAAATCAATGGTGCTAGAGTTGGCTCAGAGGTTTATCTATGGATGTTGTAGTTCCTGGCATATGTGTGTGTTTGCTGTTAATTTGATTTAATGATTTGTTAGATTTTTTTGATACTAGTTATTTCTTCACTGTACATTGAGATACAGCACTACTGCACACCAAAGTATGTAATACCCAAAGGAAACTGTGTGATTTCTTCTAACAAATGACGGGAGCCTTTCTCAGCGACATACTCTGAAAACGAGACTTTGAGGCCATTCTAATCCCTGTTTACATGTTAGCTTCCTACTAATGAAAAAATAATGGAAATCTTTTTTGATAAAAAAAAGTATAGAGACTGGAGGATTTTTACACCCCCCCATGTACAGTATTGCAGCAAACTCTTTAAATTTGGCTGAATTCGTCCAGCAAACTTTTTGGGGTTCATATATTGCACTAAATTTGTTGAACCTGTGGTAGGCACATCTCTTAGGATAAATGCAACCAGTACAGTCCACAGATTAAAATTTTTAAATGTGTTTCATTATGAAAAGACAAAATATCATCAAAGTGACAGATGAAATTGTCTTATGTAGCAATGTGCACTGATCTCAATGAGATATTTCTATTTCTTATTCTCTTACACGAGAATATTCCAGCAGGAAGAATTAAGTTTAGTTTGCTTCACCATGTTAATACATGATCACAAAATGTGCATGAGTGTTCTTGACTTATCTTGTACAGTACTAGGTAATCCTGTAACCACTTTTTTTCCCCTCTTGGCTGTATTGAAACTGGCTCTGTGTTAACCAGGTGAGCATAGTTATTCACAGGTTATTTTGCTTTTTTAATGTTTACTAATTCTGCTTAGTTGTTGAATATGTTCTTGGGATTTTTTTCATTGTTTTTATGTTTAAAACATTTTGCATACTGTTTTATCATGATAAGACTTCATGAAGTAAATACTTTTGCATATAATTGCAATAAGCACTGACTTTTGAACTGAACAAGAAGGAGCGTATTTGTGCAGTGCATCTGAGGTTCAGATAACAGTCTTGTACTACAGTGTGCTTACTACTCCAGAGGTGACAAAAGCAAGCCCTGTTGTGTGTCTCATTTAGTGCAGAGTCAGATCCCGGTGCTTTGTTGTCTGTTGTACCTGCTGAGATCACAGTAGTTGAACATCGCAGTAGCATTTCAGTTCTCTTTTTTATTCAAAGTGCTCAAATTGTTTTTTAAATGTTTTCAAAAACAATTAAAAACATTTTATATTATACTGACTGGATGTTAAGATGATTTATGGGATGTGTTTTTATAGACAATTGCCATTTTATAAATATGTACCTGATGCTATATTTCCCTCAAACTGGTGAAACGGCGGGGAGCGGGGGTGTGTAAAAATGGTACAAGGCATAGTGTGCCACATCTCTGCTGATCCAAAAGAACTAACAGCTTGTTCTCATGCTTGTGCTCCCTCCCTCCCTCCCTCCC
>LOJH01061460.1:0-10013 GCA_001685095.1 Ellobius talpinus
CTCTGGCTCTTTCAGGAGACTGAGCATTTGAATGGGGTTTGTGACCAATGTGCTACGGCTTGCTTGGTGGCAGCATGGACCAGCTGTGTGCCTAGAGATGGGGCATTGTATGTGGCTCTCTGAGGCAGTGAGCAGCTCCACCATGCTGGGCTGGGCAGGGCAAGCAGGGAGTGCCGTATTTCCCCTAGCAATGGTGCAGCTTAAGTTTTTAAGAAGGACTGTAAGAAGCCCTCCTGGACAGCAAAGAATTACAGATACACAATAGGACAGATTCAGACATAAAAGACCTCTAAATGGGTCACAGTGTTGGATAAATGTACATAGGCTTGGGAGAGAGAAGAAAAAAATTATAGAGCTAATGGGTCAAGCAGTGATTTAATTAATACAGTTTCTGTGTGATTATTTTGTGGCTAAGCAGCCAGGAACAACTAAGTGGTCTTCTTACTACATGGTTTCAAGAGAAGCCCATAGAAACAGGCCCATCTTGTTTGAAGCAGCTTTGTACCCTAATTGCATGTAATTTGCCCTTTCATGGGGACAATATGAGAGAGGCCCAAATATTCAGTTATTGTAATCATTTCAGCAGGCCCCACAACAGTGTATGCATTATATCAGAGCCAAAAAAGGAAGTAAGAGAAGGAATCATTATAGAAACTCTTCAATACGGTAGTCAAGACTCACTGAACACCTCCTCTCCCTACAAAACAAAACAACAACACATAGACGTTTTCTAGGGTCCCAGGTTAGAAAAAGACTCTGGGATTTCTCTAATCAACTCAGTGTAATATAGAATGACAACATATTCCCCTAAAACAGACACTGCTTACTCAAACAGAGGATCACTGTGCTTCCCCTCTAGCAGAAAGAGATGCCCCTTTCTCCCTTCCTCTAACAGAAGTCACATTAATGCAAGCTTTCCCAGACTTTGAAGAGAAATCTGCCTATTATATTATGCCAGATGGCCAATGCACTCCCCGCCTCATGCCCTCTAAGCCAAGGTCCCTCTACTCAAAGAACTCAATTATCTGTAGCTTCTTCCCCAAGGCCCCAAGCCAACATGGAGGCACAAAACGGAAGTCGAGCCAGGTTCTAGGAGGCTGCTGCTTAGCCTCAGAACTGTGTTACCTTTGCTTGGTTGCCTTAGCAAACTTTCTTGGATGCAACAGTGGAAATCTGAAGTTGCTAGGATGAATGACAGCTAAGAGCCCAGTTTCCAACAGGTACTCAGGCCCATTTCCCTCAGGAGCCAGTCCACCTGCCCAAAGTGGTTCTGAGTGTCAGATACAGGGAAAGTCAGGCCATGTCTCTGAATTGCAGGTCACCAGTAACCCATGATACTTGAAGTCTGCTGCCTCCCCAAAGCTGTTTTCCCAGCCAAGGGAAAGGGGCAGGCCAGCAGAACTAAAGATGCCCTTGGCCTTGTTCTCCAAAGATTTCCAAGTTTCAAGTTCCTTGGTGACTGATTATCCTTTCTGGAGATTGGGAGTCCTGAGGGAAAGTGTACAGGAAGGGGAGCAGAGGAAGGAGAGAGGGAGAACAGGAATGTTACTGTTTAATCCTTAAGGAAAATAGAGGGATCCAACCTGTGACTCAGCTCTGGGAAGCTGAAGGACTGGGAAGAAAGGAATAACTGCAGTACAATCTAAGCTGTGCACAACTTCTTCGGCCTGGGAGGCCATAACAATGTGTCCAATCTAAACTCTTCTTTGCAACTTCACCTTGAAGCCTGAGAAGCCACCTAGGAGAGCTACATTGTTTGATTCAAGAAATAAAAAAAAGAACCTGTTCTATGCCTGTTCTCCCCAGATGCCATGGCAAGTCATAGCTGGCAGGTATTCCCCTATCTTACGATAGAGGCTGAGGGTATTGGTGGGGTACCCTAGTATGCCATATACCCTATAGGCTCACTGAAGACAGAGGAAAACCTAGGACATCCTTGCTTTGTGTTTCCCTACCCTTCTACTTCATTCCTTGGCACAATTCCAGGACATATCAAGTTTCTGCTCCTGGAATTCCCACTTCCTTTTTTTTATTTTTGGTTTCCCCTGAGCCATAGCCTTACAAGTTACTTAAAGAGCTGCCTGGCTCCGTAAGAGGCTTTCTGAGCAGTAACACTTCCTACCAGTTATAAGCCTACCTTTCAAACTCAGAGCTGAAGAGACTGGCTCCTCTTCCCACTCAAGACAGTTTCCCCAGAGAAGCCCAGCAGGACCAGGGCCTATCTTACAACCACTAAAATGTGTGATGCCACCACTGTGTGAAGCTGTGAACAATGGATTGGAAAAGAGAAAGGTCTCTTGGGACTCCTCTCTACACTAAAACATGGGTTGCAAAACCTACAGGAAGCTCTGTCTCTCAAGTGTCTCTGAAGGATCATTTGTGAGGCTCAAAGTCTACCATGAGCATCACCTTTCATTTCCTTAAACATCTCAAAGAAGACTTGTGAGCTTTTTCTCACTGCAATTTACTAATGCATCTGAGTAAAAAGTGCATTATAAACGAGGGAGCCAGAAGAAAGAGGCTAAGTGACTTTCCAGAGAAGTCAGACCATTCCTCAAGCTTCATTCCCCATCATAATACATAATATAGACTTGTTTACAACTAACTGCTTTCATGGAAGCCATTCCATTTGCTTTCTATCAACAGCACCGTGTAGTTGTTACCATTATTTCCATCTCACAGCTAATAATATGAAGTTCCTATTAGCTAAGGGCTTCCCAGTGAGCAGCAGAACCTCACAGGTACCATGATCAGACGCAGACATCTGTTCCTCATAATTCCGCCTTAATCCCAACCCATAGGCCACACTCCTCCAAGCAAAGGATCCCTAGAGAAGGCGGAATTAACGTTGGAAGTAGCCTATCTGAGGTCCAGGGGCCATGCAGTTCACACTGGCAGTCCCTTGGGCCCCAACACTGGTGCATACAGTGTTGCACACACACACACGGGTCACCAGAGTCAGGGCTACAGAGCCAGTGCTTGTACTGGCAAGCTGACCCGAAGTTAATCAGAAGGCCCCCTCATTGTTTGCTAGGACACAAAAGGCACACTGTTCAGAAAGTTCAAGAAGGAAAAACCAAAGAGCCAGGAACAACAGCTGTTCCCTGGCCCCACTGAGAAACCAAAAGCTTCTACAAAGTTCCCTGAGGCCAGGAGTAAGCTGAAGTAAAAGTACATCTCTTGAGGGGTTTCTTGCAGGGAGGGTCTGCAGCACTTGTCCTCCTCTTAACATTACAGATGGCCTAGCTACTTCATCACCTATAAAACAACCTTTCTGGGAGGGTTTCCTTTCCTGGGCCACACAGAGTTCACCACATACCACTCCTCTCCAAGTCGCTAGGTCAGAACAAGATTTTTTTTTTCTGAAATTTAGGACAAGGCATATACAATGTGGACAGTATGTGCCCTGGGATTTGGTTAAAATATGAGCCAAAGGGATGATCCAGCATAAGCATAGTCCCTCATAGTTCCTAGCAGCTGCAGCACTAAGATAGCCCCTCTGCAACATTTGGACTAGACAGACATCTGCAAGTCCCCAAACCCCAAGAAAGTCCCCTCTTCCACAACTCAAGAAAATCTATAATGAACATCATTAAGGGGAGGGGCATTTCCTGTTTCTAAAGCTACTTCATAAAAAGAGTGCAATGCTCCAGCTCAGACACTGCCGAGATAGTCTGTCTCTCTATCCTGCTAACTGCTCCCGGGAGACTTGGAACTCGCTGCAGACTCTTCACTGAGCCTCATTATTAGCTCCTCTGATTGCTGCCGTTACAGGTGAGACACAGCAGCATGGGGACAACAGGGCAGACAGCACTGGTAGAACCAACCGAGCAGCTCACAAGTTTTCATGTAAGAGCCACAGCAGTGCTGCAGTGATGAGAACTCATTTTCCTGTAAAAGCCTTTCTGTGAAAATATCCAGTGGCTTTGTGCTAAATAAAAGCAGAGCAAAGCCTAAACAGCTATGATTCAGCCAGAGTGAGATTAACTAGATTTACAAAGTCAAGAAAATTGGCTGTTTCCCTCCTCCTCCTCCCAGAGCTAATAGAATCCAACTGTAGGAACATGACATCATTTTCGACCCCCAAACCTTCAGTGAAAAGCACAGACACCGGCCTGCCACAAACAGCCCAAGACTCAGAGGAAGAGACTCAGAGTGCCCTTACCTGGTAGTCAGGGTGATTTCTTGCCCACTCCATTCTCCGCAGAGGCTGGCTCACACACACCACAGTCACTTAGGGAGCCCAGGACCCCCAGATCTACCGTCTTAAGCTCCAGAACCTGCTGCGAGCTTCCCACAAGCTCCTTCCTCTGACCTTTCAAGACACTCCTTCCAGCCAAGTGAGCAGAGCTAGCGCAGAGAGCCGGTCAGGCCGGTTGTCATGGAGACCCTGTCCTCTTAGGCTGTACACAGGCTTGCTCTCACTCTACTAGGCGCTCTCCCTCAACCCGGAACCCTGGGAGCTAGCACGCGCACATACATGCGTGTGCGCACTTACACATATCCCCTGAGTTCTAGATGGCCTCGAAAGCACACCGTCTTTTGATCGGCTCAGTTTATGCATGCATTCCACTCCTCCTACCTCCCTTCCCGTCAACCAGGAGCCCAGGACTGTTCCTGGGAACTTGCTGCAACAACCCGGAGGGGAGAAGGGTGAGGACAGTAAGTGGACTTGTTTTTCTCCCCTCTAGTGTCTCAGTTTTTATAACTTGGAAAAATCCCTGCCAAGGGGGAGGGAGCTAGCTGAAGACTTGGAGGGGAAGCAAGCTCTTCCTCTGGATCATACAGCAGGAGCTGAATGCGAAGGAGGGACCCTGACGCATGGTGCCTCTACTTGTTTGTTCGGTTTGGGATTTTCCGGCAGCAACTGGGGCGGAAATACCTCTCACATCCCAGAACAGGCCTCTCAGGTTACCTTGTTGCCTGTTCAGGTCGTAGAGATGGCTTTAACCAATACAAGATCCCATGGTACTAGTGCAGAGCCTAAGCAGTCTCTTGTCTTCCTGCAATGGAGAAGAAACAAACTAGATCAGGACTAGGAAGAACTCTGGGCAAGTCTGCAGTCACAACCAGGGCATCAGAAACAATACCAATAGCCTCCTCACCACCCAACACAAGAGCAGTCCAAGTCCAGACCTCCAGGGAGCAGCTGTATCAGTGTCAGCACAGGACCTGGGACACAGAGGCTCTTTTAGCACTCCTGCCCCCCGGTGTATACTCTTACTTGGACACTGCTTAACACTGTCTTAGATAATTATTTTTTTGATCCTCTTAACTGTTTGAAACACACTGGTCAGATAGCTTAGCTACCATTTAACAGATGGGATCATTGAGGCCCAGAGAGATCTGATATCTGACCTACAGTTACATAATTAGTGAGAAAAAGAACTAAGAGTAGAGACCAATCAAGGGTCTCCTAAGGTTATAGACTTTGCTATAAAAAGTACAATGAGACCTGATCTTGAAAACCAGATAGTTTTCTGATAACCACAAGTATGAGCTTCCAAGGGAAAGTAGAGACTCTTTCTGAGTCCTGGTGAAGTAAATCTACCGGCCACCCCTCTAGCCTGAAGACTCGATATGCAGAATATCTGCTGCAAATCAGAGAGAAACTTCCCTGTCCTATCACCACGTGCTACCGTACATCTTCCCAAATCTGGTTCATTTGTTATCTCTCCAATGAAGGAGGCCTGAAAGTTAGAACTGTGTTATTACACTAAGTTAACACATTTTAAAGACTATCAAAAGCAAAGGTAAAATTATTTGCTCCCATTTACTGAACCAGAAAATAACAGATCCAAAAACAGTGTCCAAGCCTTTCAACTCTCCAGCATACATTAAGCAGAAGAGTTGCCAAGAACACCTGAGCAGAAATCACAAGACCTTGACAATGTCTGACCTCATCACCAACTGGCCACCTGCCACTGAGCCAGCTTCCTGACCTTATAGTTTCTACATATACATCTTATCACTGGGGTGGTGGGGTGGGAGGTACCAAGACGCTATTCTTGTTAAAACCCTCAAATCAGGCACTCAGCTAAGAACTTCACTCATAGCCTGAAATTGTTAGTACCCCTCTGCCACCAGATACTAAATATATTTTCAGATAGAATTATTTGGGATTGGTAAATGGATTGCATGTGGGAAGGTAATGAGGCTGATGAGGATAAAGACAATGAGGCCCAAGGAGAACATTTTCCAGTGTTGTTACTCAAAATAGCACTAGGGAGGTCCTGATGGAATCCTTAATGCTCATCCCTTGCAGAATTCCTTGTGATTCTGATTCACCTTCAGCATACTACAAAATTCTCAAAACTAGATTTTGGTTGGCCTGAATTTAAATCATAAATACATGCAGAAGATAATGTAGGAAACATGTCACAAAACCCAAGAAGAAATGACAGATCCTAAGTGGCCATGAGCCCCAGAATCCCAAATCTGCAAAAGAAAAGCATCACCGAATCTCAGCTTCTCTTTCCTCTTAGACACAACAAGCATCTCTCTGCTTTTCTTCTGAACCCAAAGAATGCCTTGTCTCCAAACCCAGAGGAGGCAGGCTCACCTCTTCTTACAACGAGATAAAATTCATGGTATAATAGTAATACCAACTAAATTTTATTGGGACCCTACTGCATGCCAGGCATACTTTTAAACAGCACTTGTTAAGCTACTGAAGCAGAAACACAGTCATAGAGGTAATCCAAACTTTAAAAGCCCTAAAATCAGATACACAGCGCAAGCCATGCTCCCCCTAGTGGCACATTGGAGTTACAGGGGTGCCTTGTCCTCAGAAGGAAGAGACAAAGTTAGGGCCTGAATGTGGGGAGACCAGAACCCTTGCTTCAGTGATGCTGCTGTGTATGAGTTCCTAGAACTGGACAGAAGCAAGACTAGCTAACTTCCTCTGCTGCCTCTGCAGGACTGGATCCAGATAGGGCCAGCTTGACTTCTCCTGAAGGAGGGGGATTTTACAGACCCATGTTCTCTGCCAGGGATGGTGGATCAGGCTTGTAATACCAGCTACTCAGGAGACTGAGGCAAGAGAACTGCAATGTCACGGCCTGGCTGGAATACAGAGCAAATCCAAGTATAGTCTAAGCAATTCACTGAAATCTTGTCTCAAAAAATAAGAGCTATGGGGATGGGAGAGATGGCTCTGTGGTTAAGAGCTTTAGCAGAGGAACTAGATTTGGTTCCCAGCACCCATGTGATAGCTTACAATCATCCACAACTCCAGTTCAAGGAGATCTGATACCCTCTTCTGATGTCTCTGGGCACCAGGCACACACATTTTGCACAAACACACACACACAGGCAAAATACCAATACACATAAAATAAATCTTTTTAAAAAAATTAAAATAAGGACCAATGTAATGGTTCAGCAGGTAATGGCACTTCTCACCAAACCTACTAACTTAAGTTCAATCCCTGGGACCTATATGGTAGAAAGAGAGAACTGACTTCTGAAGTTGTCCTTGTATATGGGTAAGTGCACATCATGACATGCACATACTCCCCACACACAAATAAGTAAATGTAATATTTTCAATAAAATACAAATAAAGCGTTTGGAAGAAAGCTCAACGGAACAGCACTTGCCAGACACATAAAAGGCTCTAGATTTAATCCTACCACTACGGGGAAAAAAGAAAGAACCACAAGCTTACACATACATGAGCCAGAAACCTGGGAGACATCTCCAGTCTCTTTCTCTTCCCACTGCAATCCTTTTCCAACTCCAAAATAATTCTACTTAAAAACTTCATATCTGTCTCCCTTTTCTCCACTCCCATTGCTACCTATCCTGCCTGTTAATTACTAAAGAAACTTAACTACCCTAGCTAGCTTCAGCTCTTGCCCTCACCAAAAATAATGAAAACTCAAACTCAGTTTCTCATATATTAACACTCAACAATTAACACAGCAACCTTCTTTTGCAATTGGGTGGAGGTTTCTCCAAACATATCAAGCAAATCATCAGTCTAACAGTAAATGTATGCCCTCCCCTATGATTCTGACACTGTTTCCTAGGGACCACCCCAAACCCATGAAGCTCAGTCCTTGATGAGACTTGCTCTCTATCACTTTAGATACCAATTGCTAGAATCAGATTGTTTTATCTGTGCTTCTGACCAAACATGTATAAATCTAAATCAGAATTTCCAAAACTACATCCTTAGCTTTAATGAATTTGCTATTGATAGGTTAGCCATAAAACTTCAAGAAACACTTAGACCTACTAGTTTATTATAAACAGTATTGCAGATGAAAGAGAAGCATAGGGCTGGGTATGGGGAGTGTGCAGGGCTTTCAAATCCTCTCAACAAATATAAGTGTTTAGCTCCACTACAGCTCTTAAAACCCAGTCCTCTGGGGTTTTATGAAAGATTCAGCATATATAATGATACAACAGATTATATCATTATTCACTGGTAACAAACTTAACTTTCACCCACATCCCCCTTCCTCGGGAGTAAGGCCAAAAGTTACGGCCTTCTAAACATAAGCAGTCTTAATCTTGAAGACATCCAGGAGTCCTCGATCACCAAGCAATAAAAAAAAAAGCCATATATCCTGCTTTGGAGATTCCAAAGGATTTTAGGAGTTGTCTGCCAGGAAACAGGAGGAAGACCAACTATACATTCCACAGCATCACGCCCTCACAAATCCATTCTCCACATAGCTGTTTGAAGCCCCTTTTGACACAGGATCATGTCATTTCCTGCCTAACCACTTCATTGCTTCCCAGAGCACTCAGGATGAAATCTAGGTTCTTACCAAGACCTACAAGGACCGAGCATGATCCCTCTCTTCCCTTCTCTCAGCATACTTCCTCCTTCCCCTCTGAGCACAAGAATATGGTAGTTCACTGAAAATGTCAGATATTTTTCCAGGCTGTCTAGCTTAGCCTGGGACCCCACCCCCAGTCTTTGCTCAGATGACTCTTATCTTGCCTCAACATGACTGTCATCTCCTGACTTCCACAGTCCTCCATGTCTAAACGCAGCTCCTTCAGCTCCTTGTACTTCAAGAAGCACTCATTTTCCTTCAAAGCACTCATTAGGAATTGTAATTATGCTTTTATGCAGTTATTTGCTTAATGTGAGAGCAGGAACCTTGATTATTCTCCTACCACAGTCCCTGTACTTGACAAATGGTCCAGCACAGAACAGGCACTTAGAAACCAGCTTCAGAATCAGTGTAAAAACTCTTCCTATTCCATGTCACTCATTGCGTTTTGTCATAGACTTACAAACTATAATTATATTTCTTTTCCCTCATATGCCTTGCCTATGGGCTTAACCAAAAGTTCCTGTCAAGTCTCCCCGTGGTTTGCTTCCCAGAACTTTCCTGGTAAGGTCACTCTTCTAGGGATCACTCCAGGGTTTTATAGCTTCTCTCATTACTGAAGTGCCCACTCATAGGCTCTCCACTACCACTGTATCTCTGCCAAGCCATGTAAGCTGCATGAATGGTGCAGTTCTCAAGACAGCAACATTCTCTGGGGTCAGCTTTATCCAGAGACCAAACACTGTCTTCTCCCTTCCACTGTGTAGTACAGGCTACCATGCAGATAAAAATAATTTCTGAATATATTCAGCCAAGGACAACTATGAATATGGTCCAGCACAAAATTACAAACTTACTTAAAACACAAGGGGATGTTGTTACTGCTGTTGCTTTTGTAATCTGATTGCACAATCCTCAAGCATGAACTTTGTGACCTAAAGTCATGTCAGGATGTCAAAGATTGGACACTGAAAAAAATGTATATGCATATATATATGTATAGATATATATTTATGTACTATTATAATTTGAAGACATGAAATATAAGTTTGAAGCAGGAAATTCTGTCACTAAAAAGAAATTCATTAAAAACTGTTGTGTGGGGGTGGGGGACTTGCAGAGATGGCTGAGGAGTTAAGAGCATATACTGGCCAGGTGGTGGTGCTTACGTCTTTAATCCCAGCACTCAGGAGGCAGAGGCAGGCAGATCTCTGTGAGTTC
>LOJH01061461.1:0-10990 GCA_001685095.1 Ellobius talpinus
CGTGTGGGAGCAGGGCGGGACGAAAAGCAGGCCCGTGCTCCTATCACTACAAAGTCTCTCTCACATATGTGGTTCTCTTTTGGAAATGAAGTTGTTTCTTTCCATTGTATGTGGCCATCCTTGTACTGGTAGGGATTCTCAAGGTTCTTTATGCTAAAATTTCACTAACATTGCATATCACTAATATAGCATGCAGTTAGGAGGCCTGTAGAGAGCTTGATGAATTCAATATGAATGCTGATGGCAGAAGAGTAGCCCCTTAGGCAAGTCTGTATTTCAGGCATATGATTACCTGGGTCAATGAGGTTATGAAGAATGAAGTATAATGACATTTTAATAAAAAGAACTCTACCCTATAATATGAAATGGAGGAAATACAACTTAGATGATGCAGTATTTGTCAAGGATGAGCTCTTAATTATAGCTCCATGCTATCTATAGTATAAAGCTTTGGCCGAGAATACATAGACAGAATTCATACTTTCACTGGATGATTTGGCAAGGGCATGCCTCCCAATACTAAAATTGTTTATCGTCAGAACTGTGGTAGCACAGACTATATCTTGTTTATATGTGTCCCCTGGCTGTCGGTCGTAACATGTTTGTCATGTGAATCAATATGTGCTCTATGGATTATGAGAGCATGAAGGATGGAGCTGATGGGCTGATATTATTAGGCTTCATCTTTCTCTTATGTCCCATCTCCTTCCTTCCTCAAGCTTTTCAACCCAGCCCTGTTTTGCCTATGCCTACTCCCGTCCTTCCTTTATAAACACACTTAGAAGATTGAAAATCAGCATGTGGAACCAGGAAAGGCTACAATTTGGGGAAGGCAGTTCTTATAAATCAGTAATGAAACCTTTTTTTTTCCTCTGCCCATTGCAACACATTATTCACACAAGGGCTTTCAAGCACATTCATAGGATACTCAGAAGTGAACAGGCAGGCTGGAGCAAGGTTTGCCTGACATATCTTGTTGTCCACACCCATATTTATTTGTGTTTCTCCTTTAGGCAGAATGTTGCTCCTGACACAGGGCAAATGTTTATGCTGTGTTTACACTTATCCAAGACAAGAGACCGAATCTTTACGTTTTCTAGTTCATTTTAGCTCCTTATGAAATTCAGAGGCACTGTTTTATCTCTACTTATACTTAATCCCCATTCAATTAGCCAAGAAGTTGAGGAAAAGGCAGGTGACTAGAGTCTGAATTACTTTAATGCCTAGTCATGCTATTTAAATCCGTAGGATAATTACCCTCTGGTCACAGCATCTTACAGGATGCCCAAACAGACCTGCGCTAAAAGCGGTGACTGTTTGTATTGTAATAGTTACTTTAAGACATTCTGTTTATTTGTCAAAGTGGCTTAAAACTGTTATTTTCTGTCTGTCTATAAGAAACAGAGAGCAGTTGTTCATACATGAGGGAGTGATCCCGTGGTTCCTGAGATAGAAAAAAAACACACCATTATTCTAAGTGTGGTAGTTTGCAGTTGTACTTGAAGGTAGCACTAGAAATAAACTTCTATTAATCATTCTATTTCCCTTCAGAATTCTACCTTAAAATGTTAGCTGCTTTGGAAAAGTTTAACAGTTTTAAGATAGATATTGTTTTGGAGAAATCAATGTTGCACCATTCCATTGATAACCTTAATTTAAAAACTGAACATTTTGACTATATTTGTAGGCTTGCCAATCATTAAAACTGTAACAAGTGTGTGTATGTGTGTGTGTGTGCACTCATGAGCACCTGTGTACTTTTCTAATGACTAAGTGTTACAGCAATCGTTCTGTTCAGTTTTGTCAGAGAATATAACTCACTGCTACCAGTGTGATAAGGGAGAGAAGTCTGCAAAACTCAGCTATAAAATATCCCACCCTTCCTTATGGGGACTCATCCCACTGTTCATTGAAATGATGCCTTCTCTGATAGGTTATGACAAGTAATGTATGCAATGGTCTCAAAGAGAAATGATTGCGGATTTCTGTTTCTTTTACCCAGTGGTAAATAAACTTATTGAGCATGACTGAAATACTTTAAATTTAGGGAACGTTGATCTGTGTTTCTTAGTAAGAACTGAGCTTCTGAGTTAGGGTACATGTGAGTTCTTGATATCCATGTGCCCAGTATCATGAAGTAAGTTATATTTCACTAATAATTTTGAGAAAATGGGCTCTTTTAGATATTGAAATGGATACAATCATTTTATTGCGTTAAAATTTTTGTATACAGTGGAAAAAATTCATGCAGAAATATAGATGAAGGAATTCAAATACAGTACACAGAAGGTGTTCAACTGTTGCAGAAATCCCACTCATTCTAACACAGTTGTTTTCATCAGATCACTGGTGTCCCTTGAAAAAAGCATTTAGTGTAATAAACAAGCATAATACAGGTGCAAGGATGCCTTAAGAGGAACCAGAAGCGTATGTTCAATTCATTCGAGAAATAGCCAATCAAGACACACATTATGAACGTATAAGTGTATGTAAATGTAGAGTTTCAAGCCAATAGCCTATCACTAAATTTCCTTTGAAAAGCAGAGAATTTTCCTGCTACATTAAAATATGTATTAGATGGTCAAAATCCCTGGGACTATGAGTAAATTATGTATCGACTTTATGCTTCATATTCTCATTTTAAATTGCAACAAGTGATAGCATCTAACACATCCAGCTTTTGGGAGGGTTCTACGAGATTACATTAGTCAAGAACTTACTAGTAGAAAATGGATATACAGAGTCCAATAAAGTATGGAGACTTCAGACAGCTTTTGTTATCGTTGTCTCCAGTTTTGTCATATGGATGATCATTTATGCCTACCAGAAAATGATAAGACTATGTTGAAAAATGAAATATTAAATCCTACCTTAATTACTGAGTATCATCCATAATTTAATTTTGCTACTAGGAAAATATTGTGTCTAAATGATCATGCCTATATTGTCAAAACATTTAAAATGGGTGGTCATCTTAAAAGTTACTTATTTCACTGACTTGATACTGTGGCACATTTAATTTTTATAAAAAAAGATGAACTAGAATATTTAGTATGAGTGGCAAACTTGTTGCAGGGGAAGACAGTTGCTCTCTGACTGGATTTGAGACTGTCTTCACTAGAGAGAATTGTGCTATTTCTTACACTGATAAGAAAGAAAAACAACAAAAAAAAAACTCATGACTGCCATGGTTGTAGGACTTAGGGTGAATTTAATATATTTTTTTTAATCTTAATTGTCAAGCTGCCTTCTAAATACGGATAGATAAATGCTCCTCTGAGCTTTAATCAGAGAAGCTGGTCTTTGCCTGTGGATGCAGAAACTCATGACTTCTGAAGATGCTGAGAGTAAGCAAAGGCACAAAGCTCAGCAGTAAACAGGGCACTTATACCACCCCCTCTAAGCCCCAGGAGACAATTAGAGAGCAAGACTGTGAAATGCTATCCCCTGGGCATGGCACACCCAGTGTAGTCATGACCTCATGGCAGCTGTGGCTCTCTGCCACGGGCCTCTACAAGACTGTGCCCATCAACAGTCAATCACAGAACACGGAAGAACTTACAGGGCCTTTCCTTCTGCTTCCCTGGCAAGCTATCGGCTGCTGGAGGAGTCTGTGAGAGGGTCAGTCCTTGTCTTCAGTAGGTGCCCACTAAGAAGTCCTTTAGGAGACATCAGATATTTACGAACCGATGGTCCCGCCGATGGTCCTAGTTAAACTCAGTAGGTCTCAAAACATAAACTAAGAAAACAATATGACGGAAACAAAGCTATGGATGTGGCAAGGGGCCTTGTGGAGAGGACGAGTGACAGGAACAGAAGGGGCTACTCAGGGTTGTAGTAATCACAGTTCACGGGATACACGTGTGAAACTGCCAGAGCGAAAAGACAAAACAAGTTAGAGAACACAAGTATTTTATGATAATCCTTCAATATTTCCTGGAGGAGATGGGGTGAAAGGGTCTTTAGCTCCTGAGCAACAGCAACTGATGAGTTGCCACAGTCGCTAGGGTTAGTGTTGCTTAGCTGGTTTTAAAACCGTGTGCTTGTGGGACAGACTCTTCCTTCACAGTGGTCCAAGGCTTTCTCAGAATTGTCATATTTCTGGATATTTCCAGCTAGTGTGATTTGTTAGAAACTAAAAGGGCTTCCTATGTCACCAAGAAGCTAAAGTTTGAAATACATCACGTTAGTTTTATTCATAACTCTAAGTGCACGGGTTCCTCTGTAAATGGGAAGGTAAACCCTGTTTGTATTCTGCAGCTTTGAAGGAGATGTAGGCAGTTAGCCTTGTTTTTATCAGTTTGTACTTCGGCTTCCCTGACCTCGGTTTAGGAACTAGACCTTCGCAAATATGGTTGGATGGATCAATGGAGGTTCAGCACATGTGCTTCAATGCCCATGGAAAATAAAACAAAGGGAAATAAATACTTTTCAAAATAAAATCGCCAATTTTTTTAAACTAGTATTGCCATTTTTTTTGCCTTCTTCAAAATCTTGTTACTGAGTCCATTTCAGCGAATGCTTCCTTACAGTAGAGAGGTGTTCTTAAACAGTCTGCCAAAATTGCCTCTGCTCTCAGCTTCAGGCAGAACAGTGAAGCAGTTAAATGAAGAAAAAAATGTCTTAGAGTTTCATAGCAATATCCTGAGACTAGGGGCATGATAGCCCTGCAGTGCAGCGAGGGCTGAACACAGTAAGCAAAGCCAAGCACTTCCCGACAGAGATGGGACTCATCCAGGAATTAAAAGGATATTACCAAAAAATAGCTTTTTAGTTCCACTCTTAACGATGTGGCTTGTTTCCTTTTGTTGACTGTTGACTTCAGAAGGCACCTGGCTCAGTAGGGTGCTCTGGGAACTTTATTTGGCATGAGTAGAACAAGGAGTTCTTAGATGTTCTTTCCTCAGATAGGAGCTTTTTGGAAGCACCAAGGTATGTTTGCATTTTTAAAACTTATAAAATTTAAAATATTTTTTAAATATATTTACACATGGCCACCAATCCTGAACCAAGCTTTGACTAGATTCTGCCTCACTGCAAGAACAGCACTCAAGTACACACCTGTGACCATGAATCCCTGCATGAACATACACAACCGCAAGAGTCAGACACCTGGGCACACACAAACAGAACAAAATAGTCCATTTCCTCTGTAATTGATATGGAGGCTTTTGTATATGAAATCTTATGATTATTAAAAAATTAGCATAACAAAGGGCTAGAGAGATAGACCGGCAGCTAAGAGAACTTGACCTTTCAGAGAAACCAGGTTCAATTCCTGGTCTCCCCCATGAAGGTTCACAACCCCTTGTAAGCCTGATAATAGGTGGACCTGCTGCCTTCTTCTAACTCCATAGACACCACACACACAGCACATAAAATAAGTAAATGTAAAAGAACTTCAAAATAATAACAAAATTAGTTTCTTTTTCACATGTCATTTTGTTCAGGATTTTTTGAAAATTACATGCGTTAAGGGTATTGAAGTTGAGTAAAATGGCTAGTTAATGGGGAAATTTATATAAAGGTAATGAAAATAGATTATTAGTGTTAAGAGAGACCTCAACTCTTAGAGAAAGTATCAAAAAGCATTTGTAAAATGATGGCAAAGTTGAAAATATAATAAATAGAAATCTATTTATTATTAGTGGAAAGAGAACTTCCCTCAATAATAGACAAAAATCTATTATTCTAGACAAAAGTCTGTAGGGTCTCCAGTTGTTCAACACATAGAAGTATTAAAGATAGGACGTATGAGCAATTAGACGTTTAGCTATAAGTAAACAAATAGTACATTTAATGAAGATTGTCAAGGAAAAATCAACTGAATATGTATACAACTGCTTTCTTATCAGTGAATGCTTCAAATAAACCTTCAGCTCTTATATGGAGATGCCAATGCCCCAACCTCTGTGCACAACAGTCTCATTCCTTTGAAGGGGCCTTGGAACCATCACCTAGTATGGAGATAGGTTTAGAGAAATGTGAACTGATGAAAGTCTAGGTTAATGAAGCCTTAGATGCAGAGCACAGGTAGGTATGGGCTGAAAGGCTCATGTGGAGAGGAGCATCAGCAACTGAAGAGATCAGATTCTACATACAGCATGGAGGAACTGAGTCTGAGCAATATTACTGTTATTTACCAAGGACAAAGATAACGGGATTAAGGGCCACAGGTACTGTACTATTTAAATACAATTATCATGTTCCACTGATAGAGAAATGGGGGTGAGAACTGACTTTTGGATTGCTTTAGGATTACATTCAAGTTTAGACTAAAATTTAGGAAAAGAAGTAACTTAAAATGAGTTTGATTTTAAAGCCTATGTTATATTTTAGGAGATGCCACTCACAGCACAAGTAGACAGGCAATTTGGGGAGAGAAAAGGAAGAGAGACATGCTTGAACGATAATTTTATCCAGTTTTGGGGACTCATGTTCTTGGTTTCAAATAATTTTATTATGGCATTAATTCACAATCAAATCAAAGAATTGAGTTCATACCTTGCATGTCAGCAGATACACAGCTTCCAAAGTCTCAGAAAATAGGATTGGCCCTTCCTTCTGTACATCACCTTTCTGAGCATGGGCCCCATTGATGCTTGAGTTTCTCTCTGTCTCTCTCTGTCTCTCTCTTCCTACCTCCTTCCATCCCTCCCCTCCACCCCGTCTGCCCTCCCCAGCACATGGCCATTTATCTACAATGTAGCTGACCTACAACAGGCTCAAACAACATAGCTTGTCTTCCTTTTATCTCTCCTTCTCTTCAAGGAAGCTGGTGATATTTACGGCTAGCCTATCCAAGGGTTTCTCTTTTAAAATTAAAAAAAAATATTGTCATCAAGCTTCAAAAAAAGAAGGTAGAAAATTGAATACATAAACAACATATGTATCAGTCCACATCCAACATACAGACACGACCACCAGCACACAAGGGGTAAAGAAATGAGGCTGAAATACTCAGCAGCAAGCTTCCTCTCTTCTGGGAGAAAAGGCCATATCCAAGTACAAATCACAGAAACTACAATATCGCTGTGTCAGGCAAAATGTGCCTACTGTTGTAAAAGCGGTATGACATGGGAGTAAACAACCACTCTTTGATTAGAGACCTGCTCCATAGGAGAGAATGCATCAGCTATACTGAAAAATCCACTCAAAATCCCATGTCTTGTGATGTTTTATTCTCTAGAGTACAACTTATACCCTGTCTAAGACTCAGGGAGTATTACAGTAAAGGGAACAGGAAGAATATAGAATAAAGAAGAGAAGGACTTTGAAATGTTGTTTCAGGGCATGACACGGGGGTTGCAAATAAGATCACACGGCAACTGCTCTTGCATCCACTGGCCCTGCAATAAGACTGGGTCTGTCAACTGTCAGTCAGTGACTGAAGAGAAGCCCACAGAACTCCACCTTCTCTACTGTGCTACTAATTACTGGTGGATTCTGGGTATGGGGAATCTGTATACCCAACAGTGAACTGACCAGGTTCCAAATGGATAAGTCCAAACTTAAGGTCACAAAGATGACCCTCATTAAAACCAATGGGTCCAGAAAGAAAACTGAATGAATGTCTGAAAGGGAATTGTAGGGAGGACGGGAAGAACCACAAGAGAAGCTTGTGTGCAAATAATAAGAATGCATTGCGTACATGCATGAAATCGTCAAGTACGAATTGAGTCAAAACAAAGTGTAATATGAAAAAGAATTTAGATGGAAAATCTGTAGGCAATGTATATGTTTTCGATAGTTTTATGAATAAATAAATAAATAAGTTTTATTAAGATTAAAAACTTTACTTGTTAAAATTGGGATCCATGTTCTTAAGATAATTTTACTATAGGATGAATTTATAATTAAAATATAAAATTGAGTAGAAAAAAACACACACATGTCCCTGTGCACACACATAAATACATGCATACACATACATGCATACTCAGACACCCCCCACAAACATAAATTCACACACAAAAGCACATACATACATACACACTCAAACAGATGCACACACACATGCATACACATATAAACACACAGGCACAGAGACAGCATGTAAAGGCACACACAAATACACACACACATGCACATGCATGCACACACCGTATTGTGCTGCTTCCTTGTTCCATCCTACCCTTTTTCCCCAGTTCCTTTAAAGCCGTGGTTTACAAGCACAGGCAGTCTTGCCCACAAAGCCTGTGACAGCACCTGGGGACTGTGTAGATGCCACTAACACCCCCTGGGGAGAAAACAAGAACACCGTCAACATCTTACAGCACAGAGCTGGCAACTCTGATTTAAGCAGTAACTGTTTTATTACTTAAATTATTCAAAAGTATTTTAGTAGTTGCACAACATTTTATTACATCACCAATTTATCATGAAATCTCTAACTTTTAGTATTTTAGAAAAAATAGTAAAATGGTAGTTTGAATTTTCCTATATACTTATTAAATATCAAACTTGATAGGAAAATACATTCAAGACAAGTACCTGGGGACTTTTTTTATGCACTTTCATACATTAAATGGCTATGAGCATCCCACCTAAAGTTTTTATTATTATGAAGTAATATGAGGTTTGTTCTCACAGACCTTCAGAATGCCATAGGATTACAGTCTCCCCACTTCTTACTAATCTCTGATAACACCCATTTACAAATAGGACCAGATATTAAAAAAAAATTGAGTACAGAGGTAAGAGATTTTAAAGTTATTTCTCTTGATAAATGAGAGAAAAAACAAGCTTTCATTTGCTCCCCAAAAGAGAAGAATCACAAGCATTTGATCAAGCTTGGCATAGTTCTTGCTTCAATCTTGCTGTGTAGAAACAGTCTAATATACCTATAGGTATATACATATACAAACAGCTCACACTGCATTCTCAAAAAATAAAAGACTAAAGACATGACAGGCTTTAGTTCAGATATTCTCATCAATATATAAAACTACCAATTTTCTCTCCTACCTACCAATTTTCTCCAATGTAAAATTTATTCCCAGAAGGTTTATACCCCCCTTCTACAGCCATGCATAATTAAAGCCTGTAGAACTCAGTCAAAACATGCCTCGTCATGGAAAAGTCAACAGGAAAGGCCTTTATGGGAAATGTGACCAGGCATGTTTATGAAGTTTTGGTGGCTTAGCTGGGATTGATTTTCTGGTTATCCCTGCACATCAGTCACCCTTGTTGAGCCCTGCTCCTTGGGCTGGCTTTTCCCACAACCATAGCAAATACTTTGACAAGGGACAAGAAAGACACTCAAAACAACATTACCGATGAGAACTTCCTCAGTGCCCTGGGAGGGGGGCAGAAAGAGGCAAATTTTACTTTATATCAAAACTATGACTTCTGACTGAATGCTCCTCCTACCTTCACTGTGTTCAGAACATTTTAGCAGAAATGGCTTTTGGAAGCGTTTCCCTTTAGTTGAACAGATGTCCTACCTGCAGATAAAAGTTGTGATCATTTTGGTCTTATTGTTCACACTTCTTCAAATCTAGAAGATAAAATTTAGTCACAAATAACTGTGTCTCCTTCAGTTCCTGGGTAATGTTCTGCTTTTCTTCTATCAGTAGAGTGTAGAAAATAGCAAATTAATGACTTATTTTCATTAATATGTGCTAATTCTGCTCTCTCTCTCTCTCTCTCTCTCTCTCTCTCTGTGTATGTGTGTGTGAAGGTTCACAGGCACGCATGTATGTGCAAGAATATGTTTAAATTTGTGTGCATCATATTGGGGTCAGATCAAAAATTTTGAGTCTCTTCAATTTTTCTCTATTTTAGGGTGGGGGCTGATAATCTCGCAATGAACTTGAAGCTCACTGGTTTGCCTGGCTGACGGGTGAGTGAACCCCAGGTACCTATACCCATCACCCCATAACTGGGCACACTGGGTTTCCTTTGTGTGGGTTCTAGTAAAACAAGAATCTTCCTACTTTTGCTTTAAGTGCTTTCTGGCTGAGCCATCATCTCAGCCCTCTGTTTATTAATTCTTGGCTTCGAACATGTGCTGCTTAAAATTGGTTTTGTTCTTTAATAACTTTTACTGTTTGAATGATTCATATATTTATACTCTGTATGTTGATAGTAGCAGTATCCGTCCACCGTTATATCTTCCCAGTTCCTCCATCCCCACCCATCTCCCTCCCAACCTCTTGTCCTCTTGTTACTGCATTGTTGCTAAACTGAGTCCAGTACCACCACCCATATGTACATGCGTATGATGCTACTTACTGAATCATGGCCAATCTGCCATCAGTCACATCTCCAAAATATGACTCTTCCTCTCTTGGCAACTATCATCTGTCAGTAACTTCATGGATAATGGTGAGATCTCAGAGAATGTCATAGACAAGGGAGAAGAATGGCTTTTAAAGCCAGTGGGGCAAGATACGCAGAAACATTCTGTCTTCCAGATATGACAGGAAAACTATACTCATGAAATTTCCTTACAAGACACAAACAAAAGCAATACGAGTTCACATGCCAACATAGATGGGGAAATTTCATGGGACCCTTTCCTTAGATTAAGTGCCGTAAGTAGTTAAGGACTTCTGAGTGAGGGAGAATTAGCTTGTCTAGGTATGAACTTCTGTAGGAGGGAGGCCGCTAATTAGTTCCCAGCTGCTTAGCCCTGAAATAATCACACAGAAACTGTATTATTTAAATCACTGCTTGGCCCATTAGCTCTAGCTTCTTAATGGATAACTCTTACGTATTAACCCATCTCCATTCATCTGTGTATCATCACCACGAGTTCGTGGCCTACCAGCAAACTTTCAGCACATCTGTCCAGCAGCTCCATGGCTTCTCTCTGACTCTGCCTCCTTTCTGCCAGCATTCAGCTTAGTTTTCCCGGCCTACCTAAGTTTTACCTTGCTGTAGATCCAAAGCAGTTTCTTTATACATTCTTTATACATATGGTAATCAAAGCACATAGAGGGGAATCCCAACTCAAACTTCCTAATTGGTTATTCAATATTAAGTG
>LOJH01061464.1:0-10989 GCA_001685095.1 Ellobius talpinus
TCTTTATTAACCAATGAAAGTAACACATAGACAAATGACCCTCCTCCATCATTCCTCAATTGCTGGTGGGAATGCAAACTTGTCCAGCCACCATGGAAATCAGTATGGAGGGGCCTTAGATAATTGGGAATTGATCTAGCTCAAGAACCAGAAACTGACTACAATGCAGCATTGCCTAGGAGAAGCTGAGCTAGAGCCTGTGTGGAGTCTTCAACCCTATGTTCTAGAATCTTTGGTATGTGAAGGTTCTCTTCATATTCCAAAAGAGAAATGTAAACTTTAACCCAGCCACAAAACCGTTCATCTGCAATATGTCCTGACTACAAGTTATACTAAGGTAATGATGTTGCAGAAGTTGTGGAAATGGCAAACCATTGTCTGATTTGACTTAAGGCTAGCTCCATGAGAAGGAACCCATACTCAACACTTTTTGGGAATCCAACATTAGGGTAAACCCAAATACTATTTGTCCAATAACAAAAAAGGAACAATAAAATGACTCCTAATGATATGCTGTCATACTCATAGGTCACTGCCTTATTCAGTCATCTTCAATGAGGCTTCCTCCTGCAGCAGATAGGAGCAAATACAAAGACCCACAGGCAGACATTGAGACATACTCAGAGAGAGAGAGAAAGAGAGAGATGTAGGGACAAACACTTCTAAATGGAAATGTGTCTAAAAACCCTCTCATTACATCTCAGGGAACCCAGCAGAAGAGGAGGCAGGAAGAGTCTGAATGCCAGAGGGGATAGATGTTTTATTATTATATTTTATTTTGTTTATAAAATATATAAAATACTATAAAATAAAATGAAATTATTATATTTTATTTTGTTTGGTTGTTATCTCCTAGAAGCATGTATTTCTCTAATGTGAGACAAAAAACGAGTGGATTCAGAGGGAAGAGGAGGTGGGAAGGAGCTTGGAGAAATAAAGGGAAGGAAAGTTATAATCAAGATATATAGTAGGAAAAATCTATTTTCAATATATGAAATTAAATTAGAAAAGAAACAGTATAATAAAGTTTTATGTTATTTATACTTTTATTTGGTCTATTCTTTAGGTAAAGGTGAATTTATTACCTAAATAGAATAACTTAACTGTATTCAAAATCAATTTCAACTCCATCTTTGATTCTGACTTGAAACTACTCAAAAGGAGATATTTTAAAAACTTGACAGATATGTCATATTACCACCATAGTCATTACAATGTGTTTCTACCCAGAAATCCTAAAGATCTTTTTGTTCACACTCATCCTGCTACTTTTGCATTTTTTATCATTCTAGTCCACAAACCACACACACATTTTTATAGAGTATACTCTGAGAGAATAACATTAATTTGATATGGTATTACAATCTTAAATAAAAAAGAACATATAATACAAGGGAAGAGGTCATAACTGACCATATGTGGTACATGACAGATGTATAATGAGTATAAAGGAGGCAATTCACGGATTTGGTGACTTGGTGGTTAGATATTTTTAGAATAATCACATTATTCCAGTAAGATCTCTATTTACTGTTAATGCCCTTTCAATTCATTTTCCCTTGTGACTATTTTCTCTCTCTAAAAATGGGCCATTTTAGGAAATAACATAAACATAATGTGTGGTCTTCAGTATCAAATTTCTTTCTCTTTAATCTTTATTTTGTTATTGTGGTTTCTCTCTCTCATTTTGATCAGGAATGTTTTGTGACACTTATGTGAATATTAGAGCACAATTTGTTTTACTCCTTCTAGTTTAAATTTTGTTTGAGTAATTGAACTGAAGTCAACAACCTTGTATTTGGAGTGGCTGGAATTTTTACACTCTTGAGTCATCTCTAAGGCTGAGGTTCATATCTAATATTTATAAGTTTTTTATATACCTCCATACAACACCATCTATCTCCCCTTTTTGTTTAATTATTTTGTCATATGTATTCTACATGTTTTATTTCCTTTCTTTTAACATTTTGTGTCCTATGTATCTCAGATATTTTTTGTTACACTCAAGGTACTTTTAAGTTTTTCAAAATAACTTTATTTATAACCATATTTTTATTTGTCTAGTATATGAATATTTTTATTGCATCT
This sequence comes from Ellobius talpinus, assembly GCA_001685095.1. NCBI lineage: Eukaryota > Metazoa > Chordata > Mammalia > Rodentia > Cricetidae > Ellobius > Ellobius talpinus. The sequence continues at coordinate 2,089 of LOJH01061464.1, forward strand.
GAATTATAAAATTTCTTTCAAATATACATTCCTGATACTCAATAATGTTGAGTTCCTTTTGCATATGGATCATTGTTAAAGTGTCCTAATGTTGCCTATTGTAATTGTTTGTTTATAATTTCTGTGTTGAATGAGTACAATTCTGCAAACTTGTATTCCTAAGAGATTGCTTCTGTATCATCTCTTATATTAAATTTTATAACTTTAGGTTTCTATAAAGAACTGTTATATACTTTTCTTATTCAAGTTTTACTCATTTTTTTTAAAGTTTGCTTCAGTTTTTCTATTTTGTTTTAGCACATAACCAACTCAGTTTAATCTAATGATTGTGAACAGATGGCTAAGCTAGCTGCTTTATATGATAGAACTACTTCTTCTGTATGACATAAATATTTTGAACATTCTCACATTTTTACAATATTAAAATGAATAAACAACATTTAAGATATATCCAAACTGTATGAAGTAGAAAATTTTCCTAGAGAAAAGTGAAGAATACTGAAGATATTCCAACGTGTTAGAATTGAAGAAAAGAGAAGGAAAATAACCTGAATGACAATATTGATAAATAGGAAGTGAAATTTTAACAATATTGATGAACAGAGTATGAATTTCAGGATTTATAAAACAAAAATATATTGAGTTATAACTGTTGATCAGTGTGTGAATTTGATCACTTTAATTCACTTCAGCTTAGTTATGAAGAGATTGGACTGGGTAGCAAAGAGACTTCACCATCTAGCTAAATTTGCAGAGTGTATAGATTTTCCAGCTTCTTCTGCATTCTGTAAAGGCAGCAATATCATAGAATTTACTAAATTCTCAGAGACTCAAAAGAAACCATAATTCATTAATGCAGGAACCGAATGATAATCCCAGCTGCTGTTATTTGTATTATTGCTATTTGTTTTCTGTATGGGTGGATGGGATGATTATATGGTGCAGTTGAAAAAACATAGGGAATGCACACATCTGTTTGAAATATCCTTCTTCTGATGCTAGAGAAAATAGCTATTTTTCCATTATTTCAGCCAAACTAAAATTTCAGATAAAGATCTTTGTACATGTAATAAAGGAAAAATATAAATAACATAAGCTAATGCATCTATAGAACAATATCTCTAAAATATAGCAAATGCACAGTGAAAACTGGAGGTAGGAAAGAGGTAAGCTTCAAAATTAAATGTGCAGGGAAATTATCGGTTTCTATGCCCGCAGTGCAGTTTTTAGGGATAGTGATGTTATTGGTAGAAAATAAATTAACAAATAGAGTTTCAGAGTATCAAGCTTCCTTGCAATCCAAGGACTAAATTTATCTATTTGGAACTATGTTTCTTAGAGTCACTTTCAACTTGGCTTGGGAAATTATCACATGGTATCAAGTCAGGCATGGGAGAAATTTATTTATAACATCTGCCAATTGCTATTTTGTTTCACATATCATTTCTCCATTCTAAAAGGACAATATTAATTGAAATAAAAATCAAAATAAACCCAAATATTCAACATACATATATAAGCATAGCTGCCCTCTTTTGACTTTGAAGTAGTATGGTTTTCAAGTGTGTATTTTGTCGTTATGATGGTCCCACTGCTCATTAACATTATCCCACTAATTTGCCCAACAGACCATTTTATTTGGTAAGGGGGGATTTACTGATCATTGCCTTTAAACTATAGAAATTTGCTCTAAGAGTCCCTCTTATTTGATTCCTTTTAAAGATGCTTTTGATGGAAAGAAAAAGAGCAATCATAGTCAGATGAAAGAGAACCATTTGAGTTATAGCTTCAAAAGATTTATACTGCCAGGCAATTCTTTGAATGTGAAGGGGTAAACATGAGATATGGAGATAGTATATTTGGCAAACAGGACAGAATATGGAACATTTCTAAAAATCCTTGTAAGTTAGATAATTTGAAAAATTTTGGCTAGCCCCATAGTTTACTTTGGAACTCTGTTTCATGACCATCAGGATGTGGATAGCTGAATAGGGTAATCTCATTAATAGTGGATATGAAATGGAATGATCAACACAGATCTGACACCAGGCTTGGTTGTAAACAGTGAGTTTCAAGAAAGATTTACATAAATAGTTAAAGTTTGTCATAAAATTAAATTTAAAAAAATCAGTGAAAATCCAATGGCAGGTCATTTTGTAGTTACTAGGAAGATTTATTTAATGCTTTGGAAAAATGGACACTTATATTTTAAATCATGGATAGTGGGTTCTACCAACTCTCCCATATTTTGAAAATGAAAATATTTTCTCACACAGAATTTTGAATAATTTGCTCAGGAAATATAGGATGATCACTTTAAGATTAAGTAGATATGTTTTATCCTACAGAGTCCAACAGAGACAAAGAAAGAAGAGTAGAAAGAAAAAAGTAGAACAGAAAACAAGAAAAGAGAAAGAACACAGATGGTGAAAGAGATAAAGAATTCAAAGATTCTACCCTTTTATGACCCATATCAAAATTGTTCATATTTGTGAGTTCTTGAAAATAATCCATCTTAATAAAAAGCAAATCTATAAATGTTAACTTATATACAACTTAAAATGATTATTTCAGTTGTATTTAAAAGATCTGAGTTTGAGGCCAGCCTGGTCTACAAGAGCTAGTGCCAGGACAGCTAGGGCTGTTAGACAGAGAAACCTTGTCTTGAAACCACACACACACACAAAGAAAAGAAAGACAGAAGAAAAAAATAAAAAAGAGAAAGAGTAACTTTAATTTCCCAGGACAATTGAGTGGAAGACATGAAGAATCCCCTGATAGCCTGTCCCTCCACAGTGATGTGGCTATTACCATCATTCTGAAATGATGGTGCATTTCTAACAGCTGATTAATCATCACAGACTAATCTTTGTCTTCTAAAGTCCATGGTATACTTTGTACTTCATGCCTGCATTTTATAACTTTTAAAAATGCATATTGAGTTATACATAACATAGCAATATACTTGGCAGATTCATTGTCCCCAATTCATGTGCACTGGCTCTTCATTGATGCTATGTTCCCTCTGTCTTTGGAATTCGGTTGTTATCTCAGTGTCTTCATGGTCTCTGCTATTTTTCATAATGGCCTGTAGTTGAACTTAGTCATGGTTTATTTTTCACTAAGATAATAATGACTGTGGAAATTTTGCTGTTTAATTTTAATCATAGGGATGCATAAAATAAAAAGACATATAATAGAAGTGAGAAATGGTCACTGACAGGAGCTAAATGGATAGAGATGTGTCTATCCATCAACTTAATGTGCCAGACCTTGTTGACTCCCTATGGCAGACCTCACTCTTTGGAAGGAGTGGATGTGGGGAGGGGAGGGGAGTGGGGGCAGAAGGAGTGGTGGGAGGGAGAACTGTTGTTGAATTGTGAAATAAATTTTTAAAAAATATTATGAAGAATAGAAAAATAAAAGTTTTTACTAGTGTGTATTAGTGTACAAATGAAGGAGTTTCAGTGTAGCATTTGCAGACTCTGTGCATATTGTGTATTTTCAGTCTTTTTACCCTCTCCGTGACTCTGTCTTGCCCTCTCTCTTTTTTGTTCCCCATCACATCCATAATTACATTCCTCTCTTCTTTTCAAATGGATCCATTTTTTCTCTCTTATTCCATACATGAATCACAAGTAGTTTAACATTTATTCCCTATTATGGATGGGTCCTCTAACTTCACCTAAATATCTCTTCATTTTCAGAAAACACTATTTTATTTTTATTTTTATTGCAGTCAGACTGCACATATGTATTGCATTTTAAATATGTTCTTCTGCTGATATGCACTTGGGTTGATTCTATAACACAGCCAGTTTGATCTGTACATAACAGTCTGAGTATACAGGTATACCTGTATTAAACTGTCTTTAGTACTGTTAGGAATATATCCAGAAATTATACAAATGGACAACACTTGCAAGTGTTTTTGTTTTGTTTTGTTTTCTTATGGAAACTCCATGATTATTTTCATAGTGGCTAAACAATTTTAAATCCCCTCATACAGTAAAAGTTCTTCTGCAATAACATTTGACTCAGTCATTTGTGTCCCTGATAATAACCATTTTAAAAAGGGTGATTTCTGTTTCTCTGCTGGTTAATACTGTTGAACTTTGTTTTCATGTACTTACTCGCATTTGAGTTCCTTCATTTGAAAGAAAAATGAGTTTAGTTTTATTGTGATTTTTCACTATTAAGTAGATTTGTTGTTTAAGTTTGGAGTTCTTTATTTATTCTAGATATTAGTCCACTGTTGAGTGAGCATGGCAGTGATATTATCCATTCTGAAAGCTGTGATCTCATTCTGATTATTGTTTCTTTCATTGTGTAGAAATTTTTAGTTTGAGGAAACCCCACAGGTCAGTTATTGCAAATATCCTGATATTGATGTCCTATTCACAAATTCACTAACTTGGTCAAAATTTGGCACTGTTTTTTCTATTTTTATTCTAGTAGCTTCAGATTTTACATTCCGGTATTTACATTTTAGTTTTACATTTTTCAGGTTTTACATTATAGTCTTTAGGGATTTGTGGTTTTGAGCAGGTTAAGTGACAGGGACATAATTTCCTTCTGATGTGTGTTTTATTAGTGAGGGTTATCAAGAAAAACACAACTGAGAGAATGAATTTTTACATATATATATATAGAGAGAGAAGAGGGAATTAATATAATGTCTTAATGGATGTGCTTCAACTAATTCAACAATGGCTGGCAAGAACATAAAGAGGAGGTTGCATGTTTAAGCTGGTTTTCAGTATAGCAAGAATCCCATAGAAGTTGGCTTTAATACCAACAAAGGAATTGCCTTGCCTTCAAGGAGTCAACAAGTAGGCAAAAAAAGAAAGAAAGAAAGAAAAAGCATCCTTCTACTGTGTCCTTGAGGCTAAGAGCAGAAGGCATGGTCAAATTAGATATGGATTAAAAATCTTGATTAAAGCTGTGTCTTGGATTGGAAGTAGACCTTCCCAAGCAAATTAAGCAGAAATCCTTCACAGGAGTCTTCTCTACTTTTGGGTTTTAGTTAATTCCTGAAGAAATCAAGTTTACAATCATGAATAGACATCAAACATATGTATTTCTATTTTTTCCCTTTTTACTCAGGATTTCTTGTTTATTTAGAGGAAAACAATTTGCATCATGCTTTTGTAGAATTGATTGTCCATTGATAATATGTAGTCACTTGAAAATTAATTTGGACCTCTATGATGTGTCATTCTTCCTACAAAGATAGAAGCTAATTATAGTGCCATTATTTTTCTACAAATAAGTATTCTACCAATCACCATCTGATAGATGCTCTTGTATGTATACATTATTATTGGCTTGGATACCAGAATATATATGTATATATGATAATATATTCTACTATATATTAAACAATATACTATATTATATACATATTTTAATGTATAAACAGATAACAATGTATAGTTATAAGATAATTTAATTTTTTTTCAAATGTATATATGTGTGTTTGTGTGTATATGCAAGCATGTGTATACACAGATACAGACAAATGAAGTCATTCAGCTTCTAAATTGCAGCATATATGAATATCTGTATGCACATATGTGTAGGTGTGTGTTATTATATATTTGCTTATCTATTACTATTCTGATAAGGCATGAATTTTTGATTTACCTTGATATTTGAAATAAAATAAATATTGTTATGTGCTGCCACTCAGACAACTGTACAAAGAACAGTAAAAATTATTTTCTTCTGAATGTTCTTTGGTTTCTTATAAAATCAAGTTTGATTCCTTTTCATGAATTTTACTATTTTCCATGTATAATTTGTTCCCATTCTTACAAAACTTCTTGCTTCATTGTCCTTGTGAAATATATACTAAAGTAAAGCTTATTTTATTTCAGCCAAATGAAAGATCTGTGCATACTGTAGTGACCTTGAATGCCTTTCACATACGTCTTTTTTCCAAGAGATGAAAATATCATTTAGATGTTTTGAAGAGCAGTAACTATTTTTACAATTTATTTTCTGTTTCTTTTGCACATACAAAATCATCTCACCTGACAAATATGATGGTTTGAATGAGAAGTATCCCCTATAATCTCTTATGTTTGAATAAAGTCCCCAGTTGGCAGCGCTGTTAGGAGAGGTCACTGAAAATGCAGCTTCCTTGGAAGAATTACATTACAGAAGGAGGAGGGCTTTCTTAAGTTTACTACCTTGCCTCTCTGGTAGATTGATTTCTACTTCATATTGTAACTTGTAGATATGATTTCTCAGCTTCCTGCTCCAGCTGCCTACTCTAACAATTCACCTGCAGTGATGGACTCTCCCCCTGGTTATCATAAATTATTGTTCTATAAATTGCTTTTTGTTACTGTGCTTTATCAGCGAAATAGAAAATTATCTAATACAAAGTCAAATAGTGTGATTTATACACTTTATTTGTCAAGTGTTTTGAGTTTCAGATGTTGCTGTATTTGTGTAAGATTTGTACCAGTATCAAAATCCATAGATGATGCAGTGTATTTATAAACTGGTGCCATTTTTCAAATAAGGTATTATGCTGTCATCTCATTGCTTTGTTTAGGTAGATTCTGTACAAAAATCACAAAATGGACAGTTAAAGTATTCCACTGTAGAAATTATTGCAATATTACAAGTGTATTAGTTCCAAGCTTGATTGGATCTCTGTATATAGAAAAACAATGGAATGAACTGGAAATAAATCTATTGTAATGTCCACATTTTGGTAATTGAACCCTAAAACCCCATAATATTCCTTTCTTTTCATGTTTTTGTGAATTGGGGGTTTTGCACAACATGCTTTGATCTTATTTACTCCATCAGCTTTCCCCAATCTACTCCCATTTCCCTACTCACACTACTACACGTCTTTTTTTTCTGTTATGACTGATTTGCACTGCCCCAATATTTGTGGCTCTGTGGTCTTTCTTCTGATCATCCCAATCTACTACCAAAGGAAACCCTCTTAGAGAAAACTGACTTTCTCTGCCCTAGTAGCTAACAGTTGCCAATCATTCCATGGCCAGGTGTAGGACTGTGTTTCCAATCTTCCCCCACCATGGTTGAATTGGTTCTGTCTTGGACTTCCACAGCTTTTGCATATGCTGACATAACCCCTGTGAGTTCATATGTGTATGCTTTATTTTGATTTTTTTGGTTTTAGAAGGTTTCAGGATATTCTGAAATAGTGAAAACTGCTGAGATGAAAGAATATACTTAAGCGCATGCTGTGGATAATCTATAAAAAGTATCTGCAACCTTAAGCACATGCTATTGAATGATTTTATACCTAAGAAAAATTCAAAAGAGATTAGAAATGTAGATAGATATTGTTTATTGGCTAGTCTGTAAGTAATTTTCCATATTTTCATTCTTATTTATTTGAAAATTGCTTATGTTAGAAAATACCAATGTTTATAGATTATGATTTGGACTGAAATGATATCAGAAAATTGAAACTGTAAACACAGAAAAAATAGTAATGAACATGTTAAACAAAATATGTAAAAGGAATTTTTTGAGTATTAAATTGAAGAGAATGATAACAAGATAAAATTGTTTCAGATAGTTATTCTTTGGTAACATGTAACTATTCTCATGTGTGGGCCCTGTCCTTAGGTATGGTAGGTGTGTTCAGTGTTGATAGAAAATTTTGAAAATTAAGGCCCCTTATCTCAAAATCTCTGAATTGAAAACAACTTCTTGGGTAAGAATGGTTTTGTTTGTTTGTTTGTTTGTTTGTTTTTATTTTCCCTTCTCTGTGCCATGATTTTTTACCCCAGTTTATCTGTGAGTGCTGTTACAGTCTCTTTTCCCCTGGGCCTATCTACTATCATGCTTTCTGTTTATTAGCAATATCAGTAAGGTCTGGATTCAATTTAATGGAGTTTAAAAAAAGTTGTTGGTTGTTGACTGAAGTTTCTGTCCTGCCCAGATCCCGAAGTCATTCAGTCCCAAAGAAATAACATAGAGGTCTACATTAATTATAAACTGATTGGCCTAGTATCTCAGGCTTCTTATTAACTTTTATAACTTATATTAGCCCATAGTACTTGTCTGTGTTAGCCACATAGCTTGGTACCTTTTTCGGTGAGGCAGTCACATCTTGCTTGCTTCATGCCTGGCTTCCTCTGTGTCTGGGTGATGACTGCAGACTGAAACTTCCCTTGTCCCAGGATTCTCATTGCCCTCCTTCTACTTCCTGCCTGGTTGGCCTGTCTATACTTCCTGCCTTGCTACTGGCTAATCAGCATTTATCTAAAATACAAGTGACAGGGTAGGACCATTGTCTGACAGCACCCCCCCTTCTTTGAAAAGAAGAACTCTGGGTCGAATCTCCTTTGTTTACATTTTCTTTTGACCATTATCCATAACAACTTGTAACCAACATTCTAAACCAAGGCAAACATCCATTATCCATTTTTGTGTGTGTGAATGTGGGTATAGTTTTTCAGGCTACTTCCTGCTGATTGGGGGCTCTGATAATCTTATGGGGACACAAAGAAAATTTAGAATTATGATCAAGTCCTGACTAGAGTATCCTGTGAGGCTTGATCACCTCAGGCAACAGTCTTTGAACTGTTCTGGATGTAGAACTCAAACTTCTGGGCCATTCCTCCTATCGGAGATTTCTTAGGGATCTTCTTTGGTCAAAACTTATGTTTCTTAATGCAGAGTGAATCCACAGTCCCTCATTTCCTGTGGTAACAAAAGCAAAACCTCTTCTTCAAAGCAGCATATCTTTGACTTAAATTTTATTGTCAAAGTATTTTTCAAATAGATATACTGGATTAATCCAGCAGCATTTTTTCTATTTCAGACACATTTTTATTGTTATTAAAATATTTTTTCACCTCCTCCCCTCCTCCCAATTCCCTCCCCATCCTCCCATCCCCCTCC